>DWHP01004876.1:0-12286 GCA_018247895.1 Parnassius honrathi
AGATAGATGTAGATGCCTATGGGCCACAGCAACCACTTACCATCAGGTGGACTGTGTGCTCGTTTGTCACCCTATCCCATAAAAAAAATACATCCGTTTGCTAAAATTATATATAAAATAAATATAATATTAAAGATAGGCCTTTATAAAAGTACCTTTAATCGACTAGTATGTCGATAAATGTATGTAAAGGAGGCGTGAGAGGTATGATAGAATCATGCTAAATGGAAGTCCGTAGTCTTTGCTTACCTGTCTGGGTGACAGGCGTGAGAGTTTATGTATGTTATGTAAACATGCAATGTTGCATTGCATGCATATTTTATATTAGAACAGTCTTACAAAACGTCTATATATTAAAGCATTTATGTAATGAAAAAATTTACACGCTTGTGTCTCAGGTATTGCATTAATAAGACAATTTATATTTATTTACGATGCCAATAAAACGTGGGCCGAGTCTTTAAATTAATTTATATTTCTTTCATTGGTTCAAATGGTCATTGACCGCTATAGAGGGCCATGTACTTTATCGCTAAAATTTAGACACGCTAATTCGTTGTTAAAACGATACATATTTTAAATCGAGAATAAACGTTTCAAGACCGGTTTCATTTAACACAATTCAGATAATGAAAAAATAATGGGTGGCATATCGCTTTAATATCGAGAATCGATAGTATATGACACCACAACAAACACCTGCACTCGGTTACGTATAATTGAAACCATTTCCGAAACAGAATTTATTTAAATACTATTTAAAATATTACTCTTTCAAGTTATTAAACATATTTGTGACTTTTTCTTTTTTAATATAGGTATACTATATAATACAATAAAAAGTCACAAATATAAGTAAATTCTCTTAGCTCGTTCTTGGAGTAGACTGGATTGTCACTGTCAGTGACAAACGGTTCTACCTGTAGTGCGATTATGTAACTCTGATATAGAATCGTTTACCGTTGGAAATCATTCTTCGACTGCGTTTTGCCTTTTCATTGTGAAATATTTTTAACCTGAAGTAAGATTATATTAATAAAAAAAGACATCGGCTTATATTAGATACTGATACGTAATATACAATTTAAAAAAAATCGTCAAAGTCCAAAGCGCCACTAACCACGATTCGTCAGTTAATGGTCAGTAACTCTTAAAGACTACGAGTATGATAAAATACCTGGCAGAGGCTAAGATAATATGTCTGCAATTGTACATACCTTTTGACAACATATCTGCGGAATTTTTGATCTGAAGTTGATTGCAATAGTCAATTAGCTTTAGACGGGCTGACAGCTCCTTAGTCTCTCTAACACTAAAAATTAATTAATAAAAATATTATGGTTTAGAAACTATGTAAAAAAACCCTGTCCAATCTGCTTATGGGTATCGTAATACTAGTTCATCAAATGCTTTTCAGAGAGTAAATAAAATAATCACCTCGCAAAAAAGAAATAAAAATTTAATTAAATGGGGAAACTTGCTGTAGAGTAAGAAACAATTTTACACACCGCCACTTGTTCAAAATGTCGCCCAGACGACGGTGCTGCCAGATATTAAAAAATAGTCGAATTTTAAGTAAATTACAATGAAATACCTTGTTATATTATATAATATATAACAAGGTATTTCATACAAGGTATAATATATAAAAAATTGTATTCATCAATATCATGATGTTAATTTTTTTGATAATACCGTTGCGATATATTATTTCATTATCATATTCGATTATAAATTGTTTATAAATAGGTAAAAGTAGCTTGACCACCTACGATTAACAGAACATTTAGTTCTTTATACTAGAACAAAAATACTGCAACGTAACAAACGATGTATGCCTTGTTGTTTCATCATCATCATCATTACAACTCCATACATGTCATTCATCGATTTCCTGCGTGTCTTATCAGTTTTTCACTCCATCTAGTGGAGGGTCACCATACACTTTGCCTACCGGTACGAGATAGCTATACGAGAACCATTTTTCACCATTCTTAGAACTATATGGCCGGCCCATTGCCATTTTAGCCTACTAATCCGTTGGGCCATATGGGTAACTCTGGTTCTACGACGGATATACTCATTTCTAAGTTTATCACGGAGAGAATCCCCGAGCATAGCTCCAAAAAAATTAACGCCATAGCTTGCTGAGCGACTGGCTGAAGGACCGGGTCTCAGATTCATTAGTCACTGGCAACACACATGACTTTGTGTTTATTATTAAAATAAGTAAAATACTTATTGTATATAATTGATTTAATCTTGAAATTTAATGCCAGCCTTACATTTGAGTTAGTGAACAGCTTGATTTACTGCACCGGCAATATCACTGATAATGCTAATTGCATTTTTTCAAGCTCTTGCGAAACTTGCACTCGTTGAAGAAAATGTTTGTAACGTTCAGGTGTTTGTACTTCTAACAAATAAAAGCGAATTGCACCAATACGAAATGGTATTGCAATCCATTACTTTATAACAAAGAGAGAAGGCTTGCTCTCTTCAGTGAAATCTTTATTATAGGTTCATATATGTGAGAACTCATATTATTATAGACTAACATTTCTTTATGAACAAATGAATCTTGAGACAAAGGCATTGAAATGCAAAAAATATTAATTGTTTGTGGTTTGTAAAATAAAACATAAACACTCACGCCTGTCACCCAGAGGGGTAGGCAGAAATTACAAACTTTTATTTAGTACGTTACCTTTGAGATGGTCCTATATAAACATGATCTTGGTCAGGGATACATAAGCAAAACATTAAACTCTTCAATTTGCAAATACATCTGCATGATATATCGGAAAATAACCATTCCTTATCAAATACTGCTTACTACTACTTCTTGCATTCTTTTTTAGCCGACTTCAGAAAATGGAGGAGGATATTTAGCATGTTACGTTATATCTTCGTCAATTGCTAACCGATTTTCATATTTTATTTTTAAGTAAATATGTAATAATGTCCTCCAGACCGAATTTCGGTCATGGCAGTTGGCTTTAACGGAGACAAGCCATCTGCACAGTACGCGATTATAATTTTTTTTAATATATAATTAAGTTGAAAAACGAGCACACAATTCACCTGATGGTAACTGGATGCTGTAGTCCACAGACATCTACATTCATCCTCGCTTAAGAATCAAAACGCAGATATGGTGTCACCTCTGAGGACTAAGATGGAAGTTCCTTCCAGTAAAAAAATACAGCAGCATTAGGCTACTATTTTACGCTGGTATTCTGTGAGAGCGTGGTCCTTTCCGTGGTGCTGCAACCATAATACAGCTGCAGCGTGGCTCTACCACGTAGAAAATGACCGAGTGCATGCGCAAGGAGAAGGTTAAACCGACGCGGACCGAGAGAAATCGGATGCAGGACTAACTGTTTTACATGCTTTCTAAGACACCACAAACATTCTAAATCCAAGCAGCTACAGAGAATTTTTCGACTGAAAACTCCTGTACCTAATTTTTTTGGCTTAACTTGGGATTCGAATCCGGGACCTCTCAATCAGTAGTCGCGTTTATTCCACTACACCAACGAAGCCTGAAGTATAAATAAATTAAACATCTGAGGTACGTACTTACGCACGTTATACTTCAGTACTGGTTCCATATAATTTTTGAGAAAAATTTCACCTCTTACAAAAGAGGGGATTAGGGGTTTTTTGCAACTATTTATACGAAATTGATATTATGAAATTCTTAGGTCCAAAAAGAGTAAAAAATTCATACGTATTAGATATAAGCCAATAAAGCAAGTACACACGCGATCATAAAGAAATTTAAAAAAATCTTTTATTTGGACTGCACGGATCAAGAGTGATTTAAAGGAGCATTTTCAGTTCTTATAAAAGCCAATATACAGTGCCTCAAAAGGGAGACCAAATTTATTTTTTCGACTGAATACTGCTATAATAGAAAAAAAAACAATTAGAGAGTTAAATAATGCGTTAATGCTATTTTCGTCCCACTCAGGGGCAAAGACCTCAGAGTTACTAGTAACATCTAGATGTGAAGGAAATAGTACTTCGAGAACTTATTGTTATGGGTGAAGTCACGAAATCCAAAAGTAAGCAAGTTCAATTGCTTACTGCGCGCAATGGTATAATCATTTTAACGTGACAATGTCTCACTCCGAAGGCCAGCCAGCATGTTCAAAATATCTGCCTTTGGAATATTATTGCTGGTTTTTTTTAGAAAATCTATTAATATTATGGACGCAAACAATGTGAAACGAATTTTTTAAGTTTTGCTTTATGTGAAGTAGGAAAATATTACAAGCATATTTACATTTAACTAACTTGAAATATTCAATATTCGAATACTAAATTATCGTGCGAAAACAGTCACTACACTAGCAAATCAACTGCTCAATAACTGGTCCTTAGAGGCGGATCTTAATTCTTAACTCAACTCGTTGATTTTGGCGACGATGACTTCCGCCCCAAGCTTAGTGAGCTCAGTGCTCTTCTTATAGAACAAACGTGACAAGAGAGCTGACAAAGAGTCCACCTGAGGGCAGGTGGTATCTGTAGCATATAGACATCTACGTGTACCCTCGATTAAAAATCAAAATGCAGATTTGTTGCTAACTCTGAGGGCTAAGATGGAATGCCTTCTTTCCAACAAAGAGAGTCTCTGATTCTCTACTTCTCTACACTCATCATACGAAATAGTAGCTTGACGCTGCTATTCGTGCTACTACCAGAATATAGCTGCAACTCAGCTCGACCACTTATAAAAAATGTGGCTGCAGGTGTTTATGATCCGCAGTAGCCACTTATTATTAAATAGACTGTTTGTTTACCACTTCACTTTTATAAGTAAAATCGTTGGCTCATCTAGTAGCGATGGTATAACTTCTGAAAACTAGAAAAATTTTAAATATCCTGAATAAAGTTGGATTGCGCCACCTACCGGATAGGGCCAAACTACGTCTGCTGAGCCAGGTAGTACGTAAATTAAATTAATTTGCTAGGGTAAATGTTCAATTTTTTTTAAATTTTCAAGAATGAGGTGAGATTTATGCCGAGTTGTGAAACATTTATATACTTAAGAGGGTTTGATAAAACCATAATAAAGCTGAAAATCTTTATTTTTATAAATGAATATTCGTTCAAATATAGATTTATCTGTATTCGAAAGAATATTCATTTATAATCAAGCACTTTTAATTTAATTTATTGCATTTGCTTACATAAAAGTTGACTGTTTCGCGGCAACTGGCGCTTCCCACAAAACAGCTTTACTAAAAACATAACAACTTCCTCCCTTCGTAAAACGATATTTGAAAAATGAAGTATCGTTATTCTTGTAGCCATAATAAAAATGCAATAAAAGAAGTTTTTCGAGTCATTTCACTGGTAAATACTGGGCGGTTGAAGTGTCTAGACCTTTTAACATCATTTCCTCTATTTTATTGCAGATGGGACGAATTTAGAGCATCCTTTAGATGACCTGATTTAATCATTAGATCCGTACTAATGTATCGTAGAAGCATAAGAAATAACGGGATACGCTTTTTGTTATTAAGAAAATGCTATATGACATTAAATCGTTGTTTGTTTAAGTAACTGGTAATATATGGTAGAACCATGCTGCACCTATATTAGTAGTGTAGTTGTAGCACGAATGGGTCGGCTCGGCCGGGGAAGGGCCACGCTCTCACAGAATACCAGCGTAAATAACAACCTAACGCTGCTGTGTTTCGTACGGTCAGTGTAGAGAACCGGAGACCCTTTTCACTGGAAAGGAGGCATTCCATCTTAGTCCTCACGGGTGAAAACGCATTTGCATTTTGATTCGTAATCGAGGATATATGTAGGTGTCTATGGCCCACAGCAACCACTTACCATCAGGTTGACTTTGTGCCCGTTTGTCACCCTTCTCCTATAAAAAAGAACAATAAAGTGTTAAATAAATTAATACAGTTAAAAAAAGTTATTCGTGGTCGTTTTCGGCCTATGAATAGGTAAGTGTGAGTAAATAGATAACAATACACACCGATCTGTTACCTATTTCTGATATTAAATAGCGGTTCTTGCGCTGCTGTGTTCTGGTCTAAAGGGAATGGAGTCCATACCCTTTAGACCGGAAGGACTGTAGTAGGTTACTAGCGAAATTAGTTTATTACTATTACTTAGTAGTGTTTAAACTTTAGAATTTAAGTGAAATTCTTCAATAATGCCAATCGTCCTATTTTCTACCTATTTTTAAAAATACTAGCTGGTACCCGGCGCGTAGAAGAAATAATTGTGGGAATATTGTTTAAAATTATACGAGTTATATTGTTTTATAAGGAAAGATTATACATTAATTAAAATTGAATACAATATAACTTTCAAATAAATTTTTCGGTACGATACACGCGCCAAGTGCAAGCAGTAAGTTGACAAAGATTTACTGCAATCTGATGAACGGTTTGGCAGTGCATAAAATATAAACAGACAAAAAAGCATAAAATATTTAAAAAAATGTAAATTGAAGATTAGAGATTATGTTATAGATTTTGTTTTGTTTGACATTATAAATAGTTAAATAATGACACTTATATCTGTTCGAGTGATATTATTAATATTGAAGAAAAGACATCATTCAACTCGGTGAATCTACTTGTTTGAATAAAAAATGAATTATTATTTTTACCCATTTAAATTAACAGTAAACTCTTTTAACCAATATATTATTATCATTAAAATATCAAACTTTATTAGCATCATCAGTAAGGAGAGCTAGTATGCTGTTGGGTATTTCATCATAGACTTCAGATATGACAACACATCTGTAGTCTTCTTGGTTGGTTGAAGTCGGTTGCAGGTGTCTGTGGGCTGCCCTAGCCACTTTTTTTATAGGATGGGATGACAAACGAGCACACAGTCCACCTGATGGTAAGTGGTTACTGTGGCCCATAGACATCTATATCTATCCTCGATTACGAATCCAAATGCAGATGGGTTTTCGCCTGTGAGGACTAACATAGAATGCCTGTTTTCAAATAAAAAGGGTCTCCGGTTCTCTACACTCACCATACGAAACAGCAGCATTAAGCTACTATTTGACGCTGGTATTCTGTGAGAGCGTGGTCCTACCACGGTCGAGCCGACCCATTCGTGCTACAACTATACTAATAATATAACTGCAGCATGGCTCTACCACGTATCACCGCGTAGAATGTATTTTTAATAAAACTATCTTTGTTTTTGTGTACTATACATTAACTTTTCGTAAATATATAGAGAGGTTAAAGCTGAAAATTATAGTACATCACCATCTATCGACTCCACATTTTCCACATAATTTATTTACAAATTGATTTTATATTCAAATAAAATCCATCGCACCACCTACCGGAAAGGGCAGAACAACGTCTGCCGGACAGCGAATATAATTATAGAAAAGTAAAAGTTTATCCACCTCCGTGTTTAGTGTCCCGTGCCAAAATTACTATGAACGCACTCATCCAATCACATCAGTGTACCCGTCACAAACTTACTCGGAGACAATTTCACGAAGATAATTGAAATCCATTATAGTTATTAAATTCATCGTAATCATATCATAGCACAAGCACCCACGCCTATCACCCAGAGGTGTAGGCAGACTACGGACTTTCATTTGGCACGATCCTGACACACCTCTCTCGCCGTCTTTACGTCCTTTATGTATATACCTATTACCTAAGCATAGTTGCCAAAATTCAGTTCCAAATCCAAATTATTAGATTTAAGAGAGCAGTTTTGGTAGCAAAAATCTGAAGTCATTTCTTTTTTACATTGTCGCGTCAGTCAAGATTTATAAAGCACCATTTTATTTCAAAAAAAATTGCTGTACCCGACGACCGCGAGAAAAAACACAAAACATAAAAAATTTAAACAGTATTATTTTTTTTAATTTCCCAAAAAACGTTAAAAACTAAAAGACAATCATTACCATAGAGATATAGATGAAGATTTGACGTTTTTTACATGGTAAAGCAACGCTGTGGCTATATCATAGTTGTAGCAGGAATGGGTCGGCTCGACCGAGGCAGGACCGCGCTCTCACAGAACACCAGCGTAAAATAGCAGCGTAATGCTGCTGTGTTTCGTATGGTGAGCGTATAGAACCGGAGACCCCTTTTACTAGAATTGAGGCATTCCATCTTAGTCCTCAGGGTTGACAACGCATTTGCATTTCGATCCTTAACTGAGGATAAATGTGGATGTCTATGGGCCACAGCATCCACTTACCATCAGGTGGACTATGTACTCGTTTGTCACCCAACAGCATTTTCAATATGGAATAATTCTAGCAGCGTATTAATTGTTTTGGAAAATTGGAAAGATGTAATAACCCATTTTCCAAATCTTTTTATATAAAAATCACGTGACACATTGTCCTCCTCTTTGTCTCCTAAACTACTGCACCGATTTCAATGAAATTTTGCACACTGTGTGCAGTTTGATCCGACTTGACAGATAGGATATTTTTAATCCCGATAAGTGACCCTCATGTATTTTTTTTAGGAAGGGACATAGGAAAGTGCGGAACAACGTCTGGCCTATTAAACTAAACTCGTAATAGTAATAATCCAAGTGAGAGCCCGATGTCTTTGTATACTAATTGAGCAAGTAGAGCTTAGCTCGCATTTGTGTGCTTTTTTCTTTCTTTATCGTGTTATTCACAAATTCACACAGACGATTCAGAAGTACATAAATTTAAAAAAGAAAAAGAAACCATTAGTACTTAAATTTATTATTTTATCATAGCAGTTTTTACAAGTTAATTTCTCGTGCTTCGCTTTAATTGTCCATACTGATGTGGAAACTTAAAATATCCCAAGGTCAATTTAATGGACACCATAAGGAATCCATTTAAAAAGTCGACTTTATTCCCTCTGTGACGTGACGTTACGTGAAACGTGGAGAAAACTAAAAATAACTGCACCAGCACGAATGAGTGGCGATATTAGTGCAATAATTATATAGTAGTTTATCAGTATTTTTCCAAAAGGAATTATAACATATTATTGGGTGAATTTTTTTAACGTCTGGAAAAAAATAGCGTGTAACAGGTGAACGGAATAAAAGCCTACGGCACTGATATTTTTCATTACCGTACTATGAAATTGATCTATCAATAAATACTACTTACTAATTGGGTACGTATTAATTTAATTTCGATAGTTTTTAATGGATTTATTTAAGTATTTAGTTCGAAATTTTTAATTTTATTTTATTATCACCGAAAGTTTATTTCAAATGAGTAGTGTATATATTGATAGACCAATTTCATAATATGTTAATGTAAAAGCAAAAAATTGGACTACTTACAAAACTAAATGTCAGTGCCATAGGCTTCTATTCCGTTCACCTATTACACCCTATTTTTTTCTAAACGGTAAAACAATCATCGAGTCTACATCGTAATATAGCAGCATAATAAAGCTGTGTGTGCACGGTGACAGTTTACTTTTTTTTAGAATAAGGGTGACAAACGAGATTCCATACCTAATAGAGATAGGATTATTTATAATGATAAGATTTTTAACGTAATCATTTAGCATGGCAATGAAGAATCTTTGTTCGGACACAACTGGGACTGTTTGCTTTGGTTAGAACGTCACCCTAGCAGAACCATCGCCATGACTTTCAAGCTTTAGACCGCTACCAAGACATCAGCAGAAATGTATGGCCGAGTGTAGGCGCAAGCAGTTGCACTTATAATTCCATCGCAGAGAGATCATGCGGAATCCCAACGGCTTTACAAGCCTCCGAGGCACGGGGGGGGGGGGGTGGCAACTGCCAATTTCCTGCCTCATAGCCTGTATTATAAACTAATCACTCGTAAGACAATACGCTTGTGCTCGGAGTGGCAAAGGACTGTGTTTACTGTGACTGTAAAACGGCTATGACCTCGATCAATTTTTTCATATCGAATAGAACAAGATAGGATTTTTTCTGCAATATATGTTATTGGTAATTATCATCAAAAAAAATTTTTACTATTACCATAGGTTCAGAAAAAACCTCTATCGTGGTAAGAACCAGTAAGAAACCCAGCGAGACTTTTTTGCCAAAGGTCGCAACCTCTACCCCTTCCATCGCATTGACTATAGATAACAGTGTGGTTTTTTTATAGAATAAACGAGACAAACGAGCACACAGTCCACCTGATGGTAAGTGGATGCTGTTTCCCATGGAC
The DNA here is from genome assembly GCA_018247895.1 of Parnassius honrathi. Classification (NCBI taxonomy): domain Eukaryota; kingdom Metazoa; phylum Arthropoda; class Insecta; order Lepidoptera; family Papilionidae; genus Parnassius; species Parnassius honrathi. The sequence goes on from DWHP01004876.1 coordinate 10,184, forward strand.
ATCTACACTTATCCTCGATTCAGAATTAAAACGCAAATGCGTTGTCACCACTGAGGACTAAGATGGAATGCCTCGTTTCCAGTAAAAGGATCTCCGGATCTCTACACTCACCATACGAAACACAACAGTATGAAACTGCTATTTTACGCTGGTATTCTGTGAGAGCGTGGTCCTGTCCCGGTCGAGCCGACCCACGCGTGGTACAACCATAATATAGCCGCAGCGTGGCTCTACCACGTACAAATATGGTGTCAATGTTATGCCATCAGCACTGTGAAAATATTAGATGGCAACAAAATGTCACTTACCGATTGATCTCTAGCTAGAAGCACTACTAATTGGATTTCGCGGCGTAGGTGAAGGGCGGGTGTAAATCACATTGACCTACATCGCAATATGTAGCAAGCTGACAGTTCCACGCGTATGTTCACGCATGCAGAAGGGATACGGATCTTACGTTATTAATGCATTATGAAACATGTCTTGGATGGATGATGCAACTTAAATCTATTCCTTTGTTTGTTTATTTATTATTCTCTATTACATTATCTATTACAAAATAACACAAAAGGAATACGTGGTAGAGCCAAGCTGCAGGTATATTATGGTTGTAGCACGAATGGTCGGCTCGATCGGGGAAGGACCACGCTCTCACAGAATAGATACATACAAAACCGGAGACCCTTTTTACTGGAATCGGGGCATCCCATCTTAGTCCTCAGGGGTGACAACGCATTTGCATTTTGATCCTTAATTGAGGATAAATGTGGATGTCTATGACCATGTCTATGCCACAGCATCCACTTACCATCAGGTAAACTGTTTTCTCGTTTGTCACCCTTATTCTATAAAAAAAGGCAGACTTAATGTTAAGGCATGTTTTACCAGTCAACTCGTGAAGTAGTGAGAATTAGACGTAGGTGTAGCAATATAGAGAAAAAAATAAACAAAACGATATTTGATTACAAGTACACAAAATAATGTTAATGATTTTGTTTAATTGGAATCAAATATCATATAGCTGGAGATATATATATATACAAATAAACGATGTATATCTTTTGTATTTCAAATAGTGCGCAGTTTTCTATGACGCTTCTACAACGGTCGGAAGAACCTGAATGTAAATTTTAAACGGTAGTAATTTTGGAGAGGACAATATTTGGTAACCGTAGTTTTTAAATACTTACAACGAAAACGATTTTTCAAGTTGTTTAAATCTCAAATTTATAGTTATACTGTAGAAAAAATCTTATTTTAACCATTATCTACCTAAAACAGTGAACACTGATAAAAAGTCAGAAGTATGAAAAACGACGGCTGCCAACCCGCCAGCCAAGCGTAGTAGCTATGGCAAATTTTTATGAAGCAATCTATGAGGTCATGTTCAGTGGCGGACTTTGATAGGCTGCAATTATACGTGGTAGAGCCACGCTGCAGCCATATTATATTAGTAGCACGAATGCTCGACCGGGGCAGGACCACACTCTCACAGAATACCAGCGTTAAATAGCAGCTTAATACTGCCGTGTTCCGTATGGTGAGTGTAGGGATCCGGAGACTCTTTCTTACTCGAAACGAGGCATTCATCTCAGTCCTCAAGGGTGACAACTAGGGTTGCCAGATAGTCGGGGCTCGTCTGGATTCTCCGGACATTTAAAATGATCTCCAGACTCCCGATAAAATTCAAAATCTCCAGACTAACAGCTCCTCGGAAAGTAAACGTATGGCCTTTAATTTAATAAAAGCTGAGTTAGTTATTAGACTGAATTTTGAAGTAAATTGTTTGAGTTTTAAATATTTTCTCAATACTACTAAAGGATCCAAATTGGTGGACTCTAGTAAAGTCCAATGCCAAATACATGTGGCAACCAAAAAATTAAGTGTACTTAAATTAGTTTTGTTTTAAGTACTTTTTGTAGGCTTTTAATTAAAAAAAAATAAACTTCATTTTTAATATTTATTTATCCCGACAAAACCCCCGAAATCTCGACTTTTTCAAAATTTGTCCAGTTCTTGGTCTTCCGACCTAGCAAACCTAGTGACAACGCATCTGCGTTTTGATTCTTAACACGTTCCCTGTCCATGAGGTAAACCCTGACC
>DWHP01004877.1:0-12285 GCA_018247895.1 Parnassius honrathi
ATCAAGAGGGAATTACTACATAGCCAAAAACCAGTTGATAGACATGACATCACTGCCAGAGTTTTTAAACAAAAATTAAAATCTCTCATGAATTTCGTCATAAAGCATCGCGTGTATGGCCAAGTCCGTTGTTCGATGTTCTATGTAGAATGGCAAAAGCGTGGTCTGCCACATGCGCACATTTTAGTGTACTAAGTGGCTGAAATAAGGCCAGATGAGATTGATTTAATAATTTCTGCTGAAATTCCTGATGAAATAGTTGACTCAAAATTGCATGCAGTAGTTACCAAACACATGATACATGGACCTTGTAGAGTTCTTAACTATAATTCGCCCTGTATGGTCGACGGCAAGTATTCCAAGCCATATCCAAGAGACCTGATTGCTGAAATCGTAACGGGAAATAATGGATACCCATTGTATCGTCGGCGATCAGTTGCGGACAATGGGCAATCAGTAGTAGTGAATGTAAGAGGATAAAATGTTGATAAAGACAATCGTTGGATTGTGCCATACTTGCCAATATTGTCCAAAGCTATTGAAACTTACATCAATGTGGAATATTGTAACTCTGTGAAGTCAATAATGTACATACGTAAATATGTTAACAAAGGTAGCGATATGGCCGTCTTCGCTGTAACCTATACAAATGATGAAGTATTACAATACTAAATGGGTCGCTATATGGGTAGCAACGAGCAATTTGGGGTATCTTTTCATTTGCGATCCATAATACAGTAGTCCATTTGGAAGTCCATTTAAAAAATGGCCTACCGGTTTATTTCAATGAATCAAACGCGGCAGACAGAGGGGTACGTTTACCATCGACAACATCAACAAGCTTCTTCACGGTCTATCAAACTGATGATTTTGCTCGCACTTTGCTGTATGCTGACTTGCTACGCTATTACACATGGAATGCATCATCGAAATCTTTCCAGCGTCGAAAACAAGGAACACCAGTTGAAGTACATACAAATAACGATGAATATTATTATTTGCGGTTATTGTTGGTGAATGTTCGTGCTACGACATCATTTAAACAACTGAGAATAATTAATTGACAGCTGTGTGCGACTTACCGTGAGGTACGTCAACTATTATATTTACTCGAGAATGATTCGCACTGGAATGATACGCTTAAGGATTCCGTAATATCTTAATAACACCAAATTCGTGCATTGTTTGCGATTATCATATCGACATGTTTCCCCTCGAATCCAAATGATTTGTAGGTTGAGTACAGCGATGACATATCTGAGGATGTTTTTCATCGTGTGCGCCGTCAAAATTTTAATCCTACGCTATAAACGACTGCAAAAGTTTACAATGAGACATTGATCATAATAGAAGGTATGTGTTTATTGATGGCAAATAAAGTATTGTCGTGTTTGGGAATGACAGCACCCAATCGTCATATGCACGATGCATTAAACCACGAGTTGCAAAGAGAACAACAGTACTACAATGAAGCATTGGCCGAAACAGTTCTTACAAATTTTCAACAATTAAATCAACAACAAAGAATTGCATACTATACTTTGATAGAAGCTGTGAATAGTGAATCTGGTGGAATTTATTTCTTTGATGCTCCCGGAGGAACCGGAAAAACGTTCTTAATTTAATTGGTTTTGGCTAGGATCAGATCGCAAAACGATGTAGTTCTAATATTGGCTTCATCTGGAATAGCTGCGACTCTGCTAGAAGGCGTACGAACTGCACATTCTGTCTTGAAGTTACCATTAAACAGGCAAATCAACGAAACACCAATTTGCATCATCGCCAAAAATAGCGCCATGGCCTAGATCCTAAAGGCATGCAAATTTATTGCTTGGAACAGTGCATTCAGCACAATGGCCCATAAGAGGTCAATAAAGGCACTGGACAGAACGTTGAAAGATCTTCGTGACAACCAAAATATTTTTGGTGAGGCCATAATTCTGTTGCCAAGTGATTTTTGTCGTACTCCTCCAGTTATTCCCCGATCAATTGTTGCTGATGAACTAAACGCATGCCTTAAATCATCAAATTTGTGGCGGTACGTAAAGACACTTCAATTAACAACTTACACGCGAGTATTTTTTTTATCAAGATGAAATTGCAAATGTATTTGCGAAGCAGTTGTTAGCCATTGGAAATAATAAAGTAAATACTTCGAATTTGAATTAAAAAAAATATTTCGACCGGATTCATCATATTACCAACAGATTTCTGTCACATCATAGACTCAAAAGAGAAACTTATTCAGCGTGTTTTTCAAAATACAGCGCAACGGTTCAATAACTATAATTGGCTGGGTGAATGAGCAATATTGACGGTGAAAAATAAAGATGTCGAAGATCTCAATGCGATCATTCAAAAATTTCTTCCGCGACAGTTGGTTTCCTCCAAATCAGTCGACACCATTATGAACCAGGATGACGGAGTCAACCATACCATGGGTTTTTTAATTCACTGTAATTATCTGGATTACCAACTCAAAATTCGCAGTTGAATGTAGCATCGGTTATCTCTAGCCTTTGCGATGAGCATAAATAAGTCGCAAGGCCAGTCGTTGGAAATTTGCGAAATCAACGTGGAGTTTCCCTGCATCATGCATGGACGATTATACGTCGCGTGTTCTCTCGTCGGTAAACCGTAATCTTTGTTTATTTAGGCACCACAAAACAAAACAAAAAATCTAAGGGCACGGTAGTGTCAAGTCGAGCCCGCTAAGTCGAACAAAAAAGCGGCACGGCCGTACCATACTTTTCTTGAAGCAATCCGACCATTTTCGACCCATATAACTTCGTTGTGGATAGAACAAGAAACCTGAATTTTCAGAAACCAAGAGATCATTGTATGGACACAGTATATTTCAAATTTTATTCAATTCGAACCAGTAGATTAGAAATTATATTTAGTCAAAATTTCTTAATTTTGTCACTGAGAACAGAATGACAGTCGTTTCTCTAGTGAAGTCTGAGATGAATGAATTTCGTAAATTTTCATCAATATAAATGGATTATGTCACATATATGTTGTAACGCTGGGGACAACATTTATTTTCATGTACATCAGCATAATTTGTTCCACAGGATCTTTTTACGTTCTTTACAATATACAAAATTTCTCAAAATAATTGAAAACAACAAGAATAAAAGTATGTTGTGTACCTTATTCTCACGAATGTCGGCATAATATATTTAAGTCTGAAACAACAGGAACCAAATGGTGTCCTATTTACCATATTCTCATAAACATCAGCATAATTTGTAATGGAACATGACATTATGTATTTTGCAATATTTTATACACGTGTAAAGTAAATGCTGAGTCAACCCCTTTCAACTTGTTGCAATGCTTCGATTTTAGCTGGAGTTTATATCTAAAAGGTGAGTATCCTTAACTCACGCACGCGCACGCAATCATTATAAAAAATAAATTTTAGGAATACGCTAAACATGTATTTTCCTTTCAATTCTTACGTATACAAATAAAAAAATACCGGTATAGTATACACGGTTTTTTCTGCCTGCATACCCAACTTTACGAAAATTGGTCCAGTAGTTTTTGATCATGAACACACAATTTTTCTACAGATTTATAATATGTTTTTATAGATAGTGATGATCTTAATCACTTCGCTAGAAGCAGAATTAAAAGATTTTTCTATTCATTATTCTATAGTTTTCTTGCTAGTCAATATATATAGATATAATCTTCCGCTTTTGAATTCAGTAAATTAAGTTAAATAAGCTGTTTGGTACGACGAAAGTATTAAAACGCTGAATTGATATATTTTAATGCTAACTCTTTTTTAGCTTGCAGATAAAACAACAAAATGGCCGATGGCGATGTCATTATAGTGCGTTAAGTAGGTACACTTAAAATTCAACATAATTAGGTATACACGTGGAAAAGGAAGATAACACGCGTGTTGTATGCGTGCATTTATAATTGGGTCAAGTTATATGTCACCTTATTCTCGTTATTATAAACATCTCCATATTTGGGATAAAATTCTTAGTACCGTATTCGTAGTATAGTATTGTGACATAGTCTTTTATATGCCTGATTCGTATATTCAAGAAACAATTCGTGTACCGTAACAATCTGTTGTATTACACACAAGCTACATATGAAAACAAGTTTATAAAAAATATTTTTAATAAAAAATAAAATTAGAGTTCGAATGACTAAAAAGGATGAGACCATAACACACTCTGAAGTCGGTTCTAAGTCAGATCTTGATCAAACTTATATGGGACTCAGCAAGAATCAGCAAAATTGGTTCACACGTAAAAGTCGATGGATGATGAGTGGTGGATGAAGTCGGTGGAAAACGAAGAAACATTTGCAACGAATTCACTCTGATAATAATTTTCGTCGATATAAATCTAATAGGAGGCAATGTTTTTATTAAAATAAATTTTAATAAAAAGCAGGAGGCAATCCTCTGGCTTCGATAACACCTTCCCCTCAGCATCCTTTCTTTCATTTGTTGTATCAAATTTTTAATGGTATATTTGAGTATGTTTTCTTATTCCTCCAATAAAGCCGTTTTCAGCTGTTGCCAGTTTTTAGAGCTGGATCTCGTTATCCACTCGCCGTTTTAATTTGTCCTTTAAGTGTTCTAATAATAAAACACTATACTAGAACACTAATAAAACATTCACACGAAAATGGCGTACGAAATGAACGTATATTGCAAAAAAAATATCCATAGTATAACCTTTTTTATTTTTTTCGAGTCTACTCTAGAACGATGACGATTTGTGAGGCTTGTTGACTCTACAAAGCACTCGGTCGTTGGCGATCCGAGCCGCTCTGCGCTGGATGCGGTCAATTGGAAGGAGCTGGTACTTGGGAGCTTCAGCCCAGAGATGGGAACAGTATTAATTGTACAGTATTAAGTGGGTTTTGTAAAAAATTGTACAGCCTACTCTATACATTATAATGCGACTTAAAAAAAAAACAGTCCTGCTAGGTTTCTTGCTGGTTCTTGCCAGAACAGCGTGTAATTGTGAAAATTATTTACGATATATCATTTTTTTATATTTTACATATTAAGTGGTTAAATAATACTTATACAGCCCAGAGAAATTTCGTGCGGCATAAAATTTTTATACCGCACTTAATTTCTCCACTACGTCGATAAATAAAATAAAAAATGATATTCAATAACAATAGTTATAACCTATGTCGTAATGTATGTAACCTGTGGCTTTTGGAAAAACAATTTTATTCAGTAAATGAACTGAAACGTTTCTATTGACTGTTAAACGCTGTTTCTAATTTGATCGTGTTTTAAAGTTTTAATATTAAAATTGTAAACTGATGCACGTTTAATTTAACTCAAATTTTGTATATTCTAACCATAAGTTTTCATATACCAAAATTGGTGAAATATGTGATACATTATTATTTTATAAGAACATTTTTGTACCATATTTCTTGTGAATAAATTCATTATTAAAAATTATTTCTCATTTCATTCGAATAATCGCCCTATACTTCGCTAACGATGCTCATCTTGTATCGTAATCATTGCATACTATCAAAAACATCTAGTTTCTGCGATACTGTTATGAGTCAGTTGGCTTTATTATCTTCATTGGGGTGGTCTCAGCTTGACAGGCAGTTTGCTAACGGATATATGATAAGAACCTACCAGAAGTCCGGGTCTCCCCACAGATTGACTAATAAGGGTGAAAGTAGTTGACTCTTGGTAGATGGGCAACCACAATATTTTATTGATCTGTTGGATTCTCAAGTAGATGCTGCTGTCCATCGGCTGGTTCAGTTTCCCTCTAAGTTCTGTGCTCATAAAATTTATTTTGAAGGCATTTTTTATTTATTATTGGTTTACTCCGTACGCATTCAGCGTTGTTAACAATTTTCTCATCCGCCTTCTCACAAACGGGGAGAGACCTGTGCCAAACAGTGGAGTAAGCGTGTGTAGTTTGTAATTTTTTTCTTTTTTTGGTTGCTTAGAAACAATTCTTTTGTAATAAGATAATTTTTTCCATTCCACGTTTATTTACTAGATAGGTGTCGTCCCTGAGAATATTATATTTATCTTAACGCCGAGTGAAGCTCGGTTGTCCAGGTAACAACTCCATGCTTATTTGTAAAATAAAAGTTCCTAGGCTACATGTACCTACAAACATGGACATACTCTAGCAGTGACACATTTGTAAACGCCAATACAAGACCCCCTGTGTAACATCTGTAGGCATTGAACTATTACGGACTAAGAATTTCACGAGTAATTAATTACTTAGAAATAGGTTACGGCAACGACAGCAATGTATCATTGAATATATAGATAATGGACATTTACCATACCCTGTTTTGTGAGTTTGGAACCAGTTGACTATAGAAAATACTAAGTAAACCTAACATTTTTAAGACAAGTAAGACAAATGAACACACATTTCACCTGACGGTAGGTGAATGCTGTTGTCTATAGTCTACTGTATTTTTAATGTATACATCTTATAAATAAAATTAAAGTTTCCGTCTGTAACATTAAAATATGCGCCTTCTATTATGCTGATGGGGGTACTTGCATGCCGTTAAGATATGAACAATGGTATTTTTTAAATTGTAAGTCTGTGCAGGCTAATCTTGCGGGAATTCCTAAACCGATTATATGTGAAACTTCACGAACAGATAGAGAACAATGCCAGGTGTGATCGTGGCTATATTCTGTCTTTGATTATCTAAAATCTAAATAACCATTAATAAATCCTACCCAGGCGAAGCCAGGACAGTTCGTCAGTATAGAAGGAGGTTGGCAGAGGAGCACCAGTCTACCTAAATAGGAGCACCAGTCTATCTAAATTTCAATTACAATTATTTCAAATAAGAAACGCAGATAGGTTGTCTACTCTGTGGACTAAGATCGAATGCCCCGTTAATAGGGAAATGAGTCTCGTTCTTATCAGTCACGTTTCGGCCCACAGCTGAATTACGATGCTATTAAAAACTGGTGTTCTATACGAGCGTGGTCCTTCTGGTCGAGCCGACATATTCGTGTTGCAGCAATAATATTGCAGCCTTGCTATCCACTCAAACGCCCTGGGAACTACAGTTCCCAGTTGGACAAATCTGATTTATAATTTTGTTTCTATTTTATTGTGGCATGAAATCGCTTGAATAAATTATTCTATGGCAACAACATGAATGTAGTTCGTCGGAGAATACAAAATCATAGAATGAAAACTCAAGACACGGAACAAAAAAGTTTTATGTTAGTCAGTGCATCTTTGTCTAAACAGAGAAGTTGATACGTCGGAGCTTCTTTAATAATGAAGTAATTTCTTCGATTTTACAAATTATTTCTTAGTGTATTATAAAATATAGAAATAAGCGTGATGATGTCTACTTAGCGTCGGTGTATTAACATCCGAGTTTTAGAACGTTTTTGTAAATTTTATGACTGTGGAATATTAGTGGTGTTTTCTCTGAAACAATTGCGTTATATATAAAAGGTTTTTTTATTATGTATTTGTGCCATCGTATTAAAATAAAAACTGCGAAAGGATGAATAGATCTCTGGTAACATTTAGACAGCCTTTTAGTATAATAATAAGAAAAGATTTGTTTGATTAAAAAGACGACGGATCGTGTATACCAACTGAGCGAAGTAGTAGTTTTTTTAATTAATTTTTCAACACAGAGTAAACTTACTACGAAGACAATCAGTTGTCATTTTAAACATAATTTAATCCAGTTATATTAAAAATTGCCTTAATTTTTAACAATGGTAAAGTTTATCGAAAAAAAATTGTCAAAGTAAATATTCTTGAAAAAAGATTGGTATCACAGCGATTGTCATTTTTATTTTGTTGTTTTTTTATTGTGCTAGATTTGATGAGTAAGGCAGATGGTCAAGCAGTTCAAACCATACTTGGTAAATTTTTGCCATGTCAACCGCTGAAGTGTGAGACGGCGCATTGTCGTGGTTACACAGAATTTTCTTTTACTGTAAATGTTGTTGTTTTACCACAATTTCTGCCTTCAGTTTGTAAAATAGTGATGCGTAGTATGCTCCTGTACTGTTTTTTTTACTTTTGATGATGATCAATTTAGATAACTCCATGAGTATACCAAAATACAGTCGCCATCACTTTCCCAGCCAAAAACAGTATTTGCAGTCCAATGTCTTGACTGTAATTTATATGGTAAACCTATGTTTCATCTACAGTAATTAATCGGTGCCAAAACTCGGATTTATTGCGTCTAAACTGCGCCAACACAGCGTTGAACATGTTCATTCGAACCCGTTTTTGGTCTAACGTGAGCAAACTTGGTACGCAACATGCTGACATCTTTCGCATGCCTAAATCTTGATTTAATATGTGACAAACGCGTTCTGTGGACATTTTCATAGCCTCTGCTATCTCACTCACTTTAATTCTGTGATTTAGCACCATTTGGTGAACTTTAGCGATGTTATCGTCAGTAGTTGCAGTGTTTGGACTGTTTGACTACCAAGCTCTCACGGCCATGTTTAAATTCAGCTAACCAAAATTTAATTGTAGTAAATGATATACTGTGGTATTGCCTTTCAAAAACAAATAAATAATAACAATTGTTACTAGAATTTTTCCATTTTCACAAAAACCACTCACAACGACTCACTCAAACGACTGAAAAATAACAACCATGCGTCCAAAATGGCTAAAATTTTGGTGCGTAACTGTAAAACGCTGCAAAACTATATCGACCAGTTATTTATTGACGAGTGCTGCCATCTTCACGTTGTTGACGAAAACTTTTCAGACTACCATAGTATGTATATATTACTACAAAAATCGAGTAAATAGACAAGGTTTCTGTATTACTAAAGAAGGAAGGAAGAAATAACTAGGAGGTGAGATTCCTTTTCAGCCTAGGAGTTTGCCTGGGTCTCTACTCGTATCATCTCCTTACCACTTTGTATCGCAAAATAGCAGTTCTTGCACCGGTGTATTTCAATCTGAGGCGTATAAAGAGCCAGAATAAATATAGACTGTGAGGCACCCTGTTTTAGTCATCACTCAGTCACCGTCGAACACGTGATCAATATTAATATTCATCACTTAAATATAAATTCAACACTAAACAAATTAATGGACTACGGTTACAGTGTACTGACAAAAGTTAAAAAAAATACTACGTTAAAATGTTTGAAAGTACCAACAGAAGTATGTATTGCCTGAAAATGGACATTTATTATGCCGTTCTATGAATCTATAAAGATAGCATAAAAAGATAGCTGATCATAGACGTAACTAACTGTGTGTGTATGTGTGTGTTTTTGAAAACAGGGTAAATAAACTAAATACATGAAAAAAATAAAGTATCCCTTTTGTTCACCTTTAAAAATAGAACAAATTTTTTTTTAGATTTAGTATCCTGTTTTGTGATATGAATGCAATATAACAGCACATATAACAGCATATAGATGTTTCCTGGTGCTATACAATAAAGTATCTTATTTTATGAGGATTTTATGAGAAATAAGAGTGGCATACAACCCAATACTCCATCTCTGCCTGGCTACTGCCACTCATAAACACCTCTAACCACAGACAGTGAAACATTTTTAAACAATATAGTGTTTTATGCACTAAACTTGAGGCTTGTTTTGCAGGAACCAAGAACTTTGACCGACAGCGTTTATACAGTTTTGGACACGGATTCAATTCAAAGTGTACTTAATTTCTGTGCGTAAGTGCACGCACGTATGAAAGCATGCGTTAGTATCGGCATGCGTGCGTGCATGCGACCACATTTATATTTTATATTTATATACGTTTATGGCCAATGAAATGCCCGCCAATACGTGTCTTCCCAGAAAATACACAAAATTTAATCTCCACAAAGTTCAAAAACTTTATTTAACTAAATTTTTATAAGGGTTTTTGTAATATTAAGGAATTTATGGATGATAATAGCCCCTGGGGAAGGTGATCGCTGTCAAGCTGTTTCTAATTTGTTTGTTGTTGCTAATTGTAACATACATGATTGTAAGCTGTAATTTTTAAAAAAAGTCCCGCCTAGGTTCTTGCTGGTTCTACCTAGAACGGAGTTTTTTTCTAACCAGGGGTAAATTGAAAAAAGTGACTTTCCGTAAGTATTACTTATATTCTATATTGAACAACATGTTTCGGTTTCTTTTTTCGTTTCTTCTAAATATTTTTAACTTCCCGCTAAGAAAATTAAAATGTTCATTTCATCAGATCTCGACGTTTTGAGATCCCAGTAGCTATTCTGACTAATTTCACGTGTGATGTGTGTGTGTGTGTGTGTGTGCGCGCGCCTTTACATACCTAGTGCCTTTCATAACTTTTGAACGTCTTGATCGATTGAGATGCAGTTTGCGGTGTTCTGAAGATCTCAATGTGGAATAGATTTGGTGATAATATGAACTGATCCGTATGAGTAGATTTTGAGAAATATCAAAAAAAATTCTAAAAACAGTTTTTTTTAGAACAACTTTTAAACGGCTTTATCAATCGGTTTAAAAAAAATTAACCAGCTTTTAACCTCAAAAAATGCCGTCGAATACCGTCTGGAAAATAAAATTCGCTTTATTCGTTCGTGAGAAATCAAAAAGAAAGGATTTGAAAAAAACTTTTTTTTTAACATAACTTCAAGATTTCGCAACATAATTTGGAGAAATTTGGAGCACTTCGCATTTGAAATTGGCGAAAAGTTCTAGGGATGGCCTGCAGGGTCAACCAATTTTTTTTTTAATTTTATTTCATGCACTTTTTCTCACGATGTTTTCCGTTACCGCAGTGTACGAGATAAATCAGTACATAAAATTGCAATTAGCAAATTCATTGGTGGCGGTGTGGATCGAGGGATCTTTCCAAATGAGTCTCACCAATCCTTATTATTTCTTTTGACATTTTAATCTCATTTGCACGACGTTTTTTTGAAAAGTGGCTACTGCACATCCGCAACCAACTTCAACCAAAAAAAAGCTACATATGCATTGTCGCTTCTGAAGACTGAGATGGAATGCCTCACAGTGCGTAATTACGCTAGCTCCATACACCCTTTGGACCGAAACACAGAATAAGCAATGTTGACCTACCCAGATGAACTGCTGAGTAGAGAAGAGTCGTACCACCTAGTAAAGAGTATTCACTGCTATTTCTGTCATTTATCTATTAAACGAAGAGTATGTTATTTTTATAGTAAAAACGTACATCTTGTTCACGTAGCTGCTATGAACACACGTCCCACCAATGGGCACCAGTAGTAATAAGCTAATAACTAATAGGTATTAAAATAAGTTATATAAATCCTTAAAAATTTCTCAAGAAAAATGCGGGAAAAGAAATGCTTTCGCGCTTTTCCTTGTGTTTAAAGATTTTTCGTACAGTTAAGCAAAAATAAACCCTTTAAAATTTCTACGGTGAATCTTTTCGTATGTAATACTTTGCGCGTACTTTAGAAAGGAATATGTACTGTTAAAATAACTAAGCATCAAAAATTTACAGCTATTATTGATCGCTAGTATCTATAACCGTCGTTTATTTCAAAATGTTTGCACGTGGCAAAGCTACAGCGCAGCTTTATTGAAAATACGAATGGGTCGGCTGGACCGGGAAAGGACCGCGCACTCACGGTATATCAGCGTTAAAAAGCAGCTTAATATTGCTGTGTTTTGTATGGCGATCTAGTCTATTTTCCATTGTATTAAACATATTAAAATTATTAAGCCAGTATTTAAATAGAAAATGACAAGATTTCTTATGTTTACGTGAACACTACAGATTTAAATAAAACTGGTTTTTATGTTAACCTATTACAGCATCGATTATCACCTAGATATTACAGGTATTACTTGTAGAATATTGGATTTACGGGAGAAGTAAGCGGAGCTTTCTCTTCAAAATCTTCCAAGACTATATAGGTGAGCCCATTGCCACACCATCTACTTGCTTGTAGTGAAGAAGTAGTGAAGAATCGTCGCTCCGGGAATTTTGCTTTCTGTGAACACAAGATCGACCCCGTGACTACATCAGATTTGATAGACCACAAATCCTCACTAAATAACACCGATTCCTTCCAAGGATTATTCGCGAGGCTATTTAAGTAAAAAAATAAGTGCTACCATCTGCTTGGGATCCTACAATTAATAAAATTAAACCAAGTACATAACTGCATGACTTCAAGATACTATAAGTTCATATTGCGTTGATTGGAACAAAAATTAATATTTTTAATCTGGAGGTAGCCGTGGTTAGCTATGACATTGGGACATCGAACACCTCAGTCCCGCTCGTTAATACACAC
>DWHP01004878.1:0-12282 GCA_018247895.1 Parnassius honrathi
AAAGTAAATAACATAAGCACTGCTTTATAGTTAGTTCAGTTAGTATGCAAAGTTTCATGATCTTATTTAAAGTATTTCATGAATAACAGCAGTTTATTGTTCAGTTTGGAGGTAACTTTGAATCGTGTTTTTGTCTAACATAGTCCTTAACTTTAAATCCTCAACATTACCATATATTTATTTCAAAATTAATGCTGCAATATTTTCGGCATAACTGAGGATCTTGCTAAGCCATTTGAGGTTATATTTCCCCTTAATAAATCAGTACAATACATTAATACAATTAATAAAATTGTAATATGACATTAAGAAAAACGTTATTGTTAATAGCTCTTAAGTCTTCTATAAAATAAATCCTCTCTGTTCTCTTACATACCTATTACGTCAAAACCTAAAAATATTAGGTATTAATTAATACTTGTTATAATCAAACTTTGGGAATTACCGCTTTTAAAATATAATAGGATATAATTTTTTTTCTTTCAAAAACGATATAACCTAAATACTTCACTACTATACTATATTATATTTTTAATAAGACAACTATAAGAAATATTGCGTTCAAGCACACATATTTCATTCCCGTGATATTTTTACACGACGTTTGTACGACAGAAAAAACGGGGTTATTATGTTTTTCTTTTATGTATCTGGGTACAAAATATACCCCGAAACGTCCAAATTTGCCATTTTTTTTATAAAACTGAACTGACAAAGGCAAACGAACTTACAGTTCACTTGATTGTAATTGTGGCTTCTGCAGGCCCCGAACACCTGCAAGCGACTTCAAATAAAGTAGGTTTCAAATGCGTTGTTTAAATTGTAAATTTATATATATACTTAATAGCTGTGAACGGCATACATTACACAGCCTGTTTTTAGTCGACTGTGTGACACCAAAGGTAGGGCTATGCTCTACACGCGCATCTGGGAATGTATATGTGATTATTCATATCCTCGAAGCATCCCAACGGCTGGATGGATTTGAAGTATTTAGGTTATGATTTTATATACACGAGTATAGCCAAAATGGCGGCGGTAAAATACAAAATACTTGTAGAGGTGTAACAAATACTGTAGGTAGGTATACTATATATACGCCACGCTGCAGCTATGTTATAGTTAGTTGTAGCACGAATGGGTCGGCTCAACCCGGGAAGGACCACGCTCTCACAGAATACTGGCGTAAAATAGCGGCTTAATACAGCTGTGTTTTACTGGAAATGAGGCATTCCATCTATGTCCTCAGAAGTGACAACGCATCTGCGTTTTGATTCTTAATCGAGGATAAATGTAAATGTCTATGGGCCACAGCAGCTACTTACCTCAGGTGGACTGTGTGCTCGTTTATCGCCCTTATACTACAAAAAAATAATTTATTGTGCCATACTACTGAATAGATCTTTCAAAATCAAGATGACAATATTTCCAAGACTATTTTACAGCCACAAGCTCTGTTTAATAAACACACATGTTTAGTAAACAGCTTGAAAGATGTGTATGTAGGTTCTCTACGTATTTAGTGTTATATTATTTTTTCATAAAAAATTTACAGCCTATATTCGTACCACCGCTCGCCACAGCCCTGCTGTCACTTGTGCCTTCTTCTTCTTCTTCCGCCGCGATGCTCCAATACATGTTGGCGGACTTGGTAAGTCTTCGAAATATTATTCTCACTTTCTCAGACATGCAGGTCGCGATGTTTGCTTCATAGTGAAATCAGTACAGTTTCAGTAAATTAGCATTTATAGTTACAATTAACGGTTTCGTCGATGCCGGCGGGGATTTACAGCAAGCACTTAGCGCCTAAGCTACCATGGCTCCTCTATATTTGCTCGTAATTTTAGTTAACTATTAAATGTAGGTAACCGCGTTCTTCGTTTTGATGATTATTTACTTATTTCATATATTTATTTAGTTAGTTACACTTTTTGAAAAGTCATTGCGCTTCTACATCTTAGGCTACATCCTACATCACCACCACCATCAGGTGGGATTCTAGTTGAGCGTTGGCTTAGAATAATATAAAAAATAACACCTTAAACACCAAGACTTAAAAACAGTAAGATTAGCAATTTTGTTGTATTACGTACTAAAACAATATAATATACGAAAACAGATACCTATGAAAAATGCTAATATACTATAAATGTATAGTCGCAGGTTCATGATAAAATCAGGTTCTTAATCAAAAAATTAGGCTGAACAAATGCAGTTTTTTGATCAAAAATCTAGACTTATTTCGTTTTGTGATAAAAACAACCTAACCTAACCTTAATTTTAAGCTAACATTTTATCATAAACCTAAACAAGTTCAGGTTTTTAATCAAATGACCCGAATTTGTTCGGGTTGATGATAAGATTAAGTAATAAATCTGCCTTCTTACGGTTCTTTATTAAAAACGTAGATTTTTTTTAAAAACCTGATTTAATCATAAATCTGCGACATATACATACACTCTGTATTTAAAAACTAACAGTGTACTAGACTCAAATTGTGTAAGTAGGTACAGTCGGCATTACAACAC
Organism: Parnassius honrathi; assembly: GCA_018247895.1. Taxonomy (NCBI): domain Eukaryota; kingdom Metazoa; phylum Arthropoda; class Insecta; order Lepidoptera; family Papilionidae; genus Parnassius; species Parnassius honrathi. Next base: position 2,529 of record DWHP01004878.1, read on the forward strand.
AATTTCTCTCGAGCCGTCGGTCCGTGTACAGTTGTATAGAATTACATTTAAATTAGCGGTCCACTTCGTTAATTAATCCACCGCTGCTCCCGATGCATTGATTAAGTAAAAACTTTGAACTACATGTATACTTGAGTATTAACTTATATTGATGTACCGCCCAGCCACCAACAAACTGTTACTTCTAAGCGTTACATTGGAGTTTTAGAATAGTTAAAATCCATTCGTAATTAACTTTTAAGAGGCGTTATTTAAGATGAATAACCTCGAGTGCATAATCTCATAAGTTAATTTATAGAATAAAATTACTATCTTTTTATTCATAAAAAATCATTAAATCTTCAATGGAATTTTATCCCGTATCCTGGAGGCGTTTTACGTACACAAACTGCACAAGGACAATTAGGATTTTATAACTATATTAATTTTTACAACTGGGATATCCATCAAAGAGTATCTTATATACAAAAGAAAAAAAGCCACCCATGTAACCTAGCGCATCACAGTAAGCTGAAGCAGTAATGGACCGATAACATAGCTTGAAAAACAGACAAACGAACGGAATGAAAGAATGAAGATGTTGTACTTTTGTTATTTGTTTTCGTTGAAATAAATAAAATAAAAAATATAGTTGAAATAAGGCTCAAGGGTAAGTCAGTTTGTTTTTCGGACTTTATAAGGTTGTAAGTATACATTTATACGCTTTTACAACAAAATCCCAGAAAATATACAAAATTTGACCTGCACAAAGTTCAAAAACTTTATTAAACTAAGTTTGTATAAAAAGGATTATTGTAATATTAAGGAATTTATGGATGATAAAACCCCTGGGAAAGATGATCGCTACCAATCTATTTCTAATTTGTTTTACGTTGTTAGTTGTAACATGCACGATTGTAAGCTGTTATTTTTAAGAAAAATTGTCCCGCTGGGTTTCTTGCTGGTTCTTCCCTGGACAGAGGTTTTCACTGAATCAGTGGTAAATTAAAACAAAGTGACCTTCAATAAGTACTATTTATAGTATATATTGAATAAAAAAGTTTCTGTTTCTGTTTCTATGGAGAATTCGTAATAGCGTTGTAATAGGTCATCTGGGAAATTTTCCAACTTAAAGATTTATTCTATTGAGACGTGATTGAGTTTGAAAATCAATATCTTGTATTCTTTCATTTTCTAAACGGCTTGTACAATTCAAAAGTAATATCATCTTAAACATACGTGTATCCTACATGAGTTATGAATTTTATAAATGTGCGCAGCCCTTGGGCCACCCGAGCTGCATCTTAGCCTAATTTTACTCGATATTTGCTTTCGCATTTTTGACAAATTTAATATTGGGAAAATACGGTACCTAAGTAAACCAAAATCAATTGGCTGCATCTAGTTGTGGCTGAATAAACCTAGGTAGCCCCACTGCGGCTTTTAGCCGTAACATATGCGATGTGTATTTAAAAATGACCTTTTTAATTAATTATCCCGCACTGCTAAAACAATTAATATCATATCAAAACTATTATTTTAATCAATATCCGTGGCTATAAATTTTTTTATCGGAATAAAATAAAACTATAATTTTCATCACTGTCGTTGTCCTCGACTACAGAAAACTTAAAACATTAAGCCGTAATAAAACAAAACAAGACCCTTAAAGGTCAGCTATTTATTTCAATTTTGACAACAGTATCTATTAATTTCATTAAAATCGCTGTTGTTGCGACTATAGAATAATTACACATCACGCTATGATAAAAACAAGGTCAGTACTTTAAACTTCAGCTATTTATTTCAATGTTGACAACAATATTAATTTCATTAATACCGCTGTGTTTGCGACTATAGAAAAATTAAAAAAATCAAACCATAATAAATCAAAATAAGATCCTTAAACAAACACAACAGTACTAATTTCATTAAAGTCGCTGTGTTTTAGACTATAGAAAAACTGAAAAACCACGCTTTAATAAAACAAAGCCGGATTCCTTAACCTTCGACGATTTATTTTAATTTTGACAACAATAATAGTGTTGCGAGTCAAACAAAGCGTAATCTCAATGTATTACAAAACCCACAACTTCGCTCCACTCGTAATTACAAGTTATTAACCATAGGCAAATGTCAAACATAATGCGTGTTAACGCTAACAATTAATACCTACACTATATTGAAATAAATACCTTACACGATCACTAACTAATACATACATTACTTAGTGAATATATAATAAACGAGTATGCGTTTATGTACGCAGAGAAAATTTGGGTCAATATACGCAACTTTCATAAATTTTTTTTAATGGAACTGAGGTGAGAAACGTATTTGGCCTACCTGCTGGTAAATAAAATTGCAACTTATGGTGAATGTAGAGATAAAGTTCTACACTCCAGGTCGCTCATAAATTTTTAAACCTCGAATGTTACATTTTTTAAAAGATAAGATAAACATAATTATCTAAACGTAAGAAAACATAAGAGATTGTTTAAAACATAACTTACGATATATTATATTGATTTTAATAATTAATTTTAAAGACTTAAGAGCGAAATTTTTTTATAATTCTAAAAGTTCACTCTCTAATATAGCTCGAAGAACCGACAACCAATGGGGAAGAAAGGTTCTCGAGTGGCAGCCTAGATGGAGGAACGACCTGGTAAGACATGCAGGAAGTCGAAGAACATAGGTAGCTCAGAAACGGGCTTTATGGCGTTCCTTGGGTGTCCTATGTTCAGCAGTGGACTTGTGAAGGACTGTAATGATGATGAATGGTGATGATCCAAATCCAAAAAAAGTTTGATAACTCACCCAAGAACAAAAACGGGCCCTTGTTAACTGATTTACAAAAAATGTTAAAGTGTGGTCACAGACGTTCAAATGTTGTGTGTGCAAATCTGTGTAAGCAAGAGTTGAAACATGGATCTATGGTTGCATTCCCAAAATACAGCAAGTCTTATGTACGTGTGGTGACGGAAGACGACAACAACCCAACAAAATTAAGGCAGGAAAGGAGCTTAGGCAAAAAATAATTGAGCTCTGTTCTCCAAGGCGGATCCTGTCTCCACGATTCCACTAAATGAGCGAAAGACAGTTAATGATGAGTTAAACCATTTGTTTGCCCAGTGTCCTTGAAAAGGTGAGGAAAAATGACCAAGAAGTTGCATCCTATTGCACCACAAAGGTGGAGCTCGTGGCACATCAATACATAGTCCAACTTCCCACAGTGCAAATTCTTTATCTTTCTAAAAATTAAAATTTGATAAGAGGTTTGACATTTAGGGAGCAAGATATATGTCAAGCAAATAAATCAAAGCAATCCATTTATACCGATTATGATTTGAATTAATATTTTCTCAAAATAAGCTTTTTCTAGCTTCTATATAACTCCGTTCATTTATCTGGTTTTTTTATAGGATAAAGGTGACAAACCAACACACAGTCCACCTGATCCTTGTCGGCTTGTCCGGGGAAGGATCGCGCTCTCACAGAATAGCAGCGGAAAATAGCAGCTTAATGCTGCTGTGTTTCGTATGGTGAGTGTAGAGAACCGGAGACCCTTTTTACTGGAAATGGGGCGTTCCATCTTAGTCCTCTCGGGTGACAACGCATCCGCATTTTTATTCGTAATCGTGGATAGGTGTAGATGTTTACGGGTCGCAGTAACCACTTACCATCAGGTGGAGTGTGTGCTCGTTTGTCACCCTATCCTATAAAAAAAATTAAGTTATACGTAGTGACATTGAGTGAGATTTTCTCCTAAACCAATGGCCAATCTAATATCAAAATATACTTATAAAATGGAGTTCATTTATCAATTATACTTGTAAAATTAACGCAAGACTAGCATCTACCATTTGACATTTAAACCACGTTATGTCGAACGATGGTGAACGGCAAAAAGTATATTCGTGCATCTTGCGCGCAACCAAGTCGTGTTTAGTATTCCATAGATGATATTTATTACTTTGAGTTGTGTAAATATAATGTTAAAAGATGAATTATTAAACATTAGCGTGCTTATAATTTAATCATACAATAAAACATTAAAAAATTATACGTGGTAGAGCCACGCCGCAGCCATATTATGGGTGTAGCACGAATGTGTCACTCGATCAGAACTACACTATCACGGAATAGCATCGTAAAATAGCAGCTTAATAATGCTGTTTCGTATAATGATTTTAGATACCCGCAAACCCTTTTTATTGGAAACACGGCATTTCATCCTAGTCTTCAGTAACAGCATATTGTGTTCGTCGTACTGCTGGGCAGTGCCTGACCGCTGGGCGCATACGTGATTTGGAACTCCACGTGTGATTATTTTTTTAAAGTATTATTTCTATGAGTCACAGCATCCACTAACCATCAGTTTGACTGTGTATTCGTTTGTCAACCTTATTTTATAAAAAAAATAAAAAGTATGTTGTTTGGTAAAATAACCATTGAAGTTTCATTTGTTTTAGTTAAAGTTTAAAAAAATATGTAATTTAATTACCGAAATGGCGACCGGAATGAATACTGTTAGAAAAAACAATTTCTCGGAACAGTACTCGTTATAAACACGACTGGTAAGAATTGCACAAAATATATCATGAAAATATAATGGAAGACATTAAATTAAAAATTTATATCGCTTAGGCCTTAGTTTTTGTCAAAACTTTATTTACACCGATATTGATTTATGCCTGTTGCTATACTTTTATGGCTTATGGTAGATAGCCTTATAACCTTATCGCTTAAGCCGGGCGTAAAGTGCGAAGGTCCAAGACGTCTAGAGCATTGATCGCAAATCTCTTCGCCAACGCTCACCAGGTTTTAAGTGACTACCACCGCCCATGAACGACTGTAACACCAGGAGAATTGCAAGTTCCGGGCTTTTAATAAAGAGTAGGCTCCTTTCTTGAAGACCCCTCAGTCATATCGGTCCGAAAAAATCGGTGATGGTAGCCGATTTCGTAAGTTGTGTGGGGAAGAAAAATTCTAGTAAATCGAACAGTGGTGGACCGCGAATCATCCAGATAGTATAGATAGCGAACTTTGTCGAGATTTGCGATGGTGTAATTTAATGAAATTAGTCCGAAAAATCATTCGTGAGCGGATCCGTTGTTAATGCGACTATACATACAAAGGGGTGCAGTATACAATATCTTTTCACAGCACCAGTATGTCAGAAAGAACTCGATCGTCAACGACTAGGGCGCTCTTCGCTGGATGCGATCAGGTGGAATGAGTTAGCATTGGGCTACCGCACATATGAGAACAATATTCCGTGTTAGACCAAACTTACGACTTGTAGGATTGTAAGCAGTATGCCAGTATAAAATACTATCCCGCTCTACCGCGCACGCCAGGTTTTTTAGAAGTCGATTTGATCTTCCCTCTTAGGTGACCGCGGGACTGAACGTTATTCGATATATCGACGCCGAGAATATCGATAACAGCTGAGGCAAAAGGAGTGGCCCAAAATAGCTAAGATAAGACAAAGGGATTTTTAGCGGTACATGCGCAAACTTTTGAGTTAAACTTGGCTACATTTAATCGCCCCCAGTCCGAAACACTTCAAAAAGACTGGACCTCAGAAAGTTTGTTACGACACTCGGCGACGTGTTGTGCAGTTAATTCGTGTAATATAATAAGTACCTGGTTGACCGAGCTATCCTCGGTATTTTTTTTGGAAATAGTGTGTTTTGGAAATTATATTTAAATACAAATTACATACTGATGAAACATGAATAATATTTTTTGATCTTATTGACATAATATAAAAAACTGAACCGGTTATTTGTATAAAAAATCATGAGTGCAATCAGTTTAATTTAAACTTTCGTATTTTTAAAAAAATACTAAAAAAGGGGCTCGAAATAATAGATTTTCTCACAAAAGAAGTGAACTTGAAAATTAAAAAAGAAAAAACGTCGGACCGAAGACGCGAAGATTTCGCGACCGCCGGATATCCCACATAAGCTATTACTATCATTAATATATTGCCAAATTTTCCTTCTTATACGTGTAGTAGTTTTTCATTGCCTAAATACACGGACAAAACGTTATTTTCTAAAAATGATCCTAGCTAGATCGATTTATTGCCCCCGAAACCCCCTGGACACTAAATTTTATGAAAATCGTTGGAGCCGTTTCCGAGATTCCGATTATAATAATAAGATTAATTCTTATATATACTAATATAATTATTTAATACAAGAATTGCTTGTTTAAAGGTAAAGGATACAAAATTCACAGGCATAAATGACACTGCTTAACAATGTATTATTTAAGTCCGAATAAACTATTAACTTAAAATATTTACTTTCTACTAAATAAGAATGTAAGACACTTTCGGTATTTAATAAAAGGGGAAATAAAAAACAACTACGCACCAATTTTACTCTGACCAGTTTAACAGAACCAAGTGAATTTTTAAAGTACCTTTTTAAAACTTATAATATGTATGCGTAATCAATCCGATCTGAGTACAGACCGCTCATTTCCTTAAGAGTTGAATTATAAGGAACTCATTATTCAATCACTTGGGAGGTATTCTTGAAAGCGAGCAAGTGCCTAATAAGTCGGTGGCAACTCGGGTCTTCGCCGAGGAAAGGAATTCACGACCATTACAGGTGTTCTTGCGTCTAATGGATTGTTGTTTTCAAATCAGGATGGACCGTTCAAAAGTATTGCACATTTAAATTGAAAATTTGTGTTAATGCTTTGCTTGTTGAAGTTTGACAGAATCTAAAAGATGTTTTTCCAGTATACTGACTACGAGTGTGTTATAACGTACAATATTATATTGACTGAAAATGTGTTTGTTTAAAAGAATATCAAAGTCAGAGTTAAAGACAAAATATTCATATTCAAATTTGTCCTTTGCAAACTACTTTTTAAAAGTCTAATTTTACGCGATCGCTTTAACAAATCCCCACTGCCGGATCTTGTGAGAAGAAGCCGCAAGAAACTTACTAATAGACTCAAAAGTTTATCCCAACAGTTAAAATCTAAAATCTTAAATTCTTCTTACTTCTTATCTATAATTTAACCTTAGTCCGGAGTTCACGTCTCTGTTTTTTTATTTCTCACTTATGCAGGTTTCCTCACGATGTTTTCCTACACCACCAAGCACGTAGTAGATTTGCACTTCAAACTGCAGGTAACAATTTCAATGATGCCGGCGGGGATCAAATCCAACCCGACTTGCGTGATGTGAAATTTATAGAGCGCCTCTGAGTCTGCTCCACGTCAAATTATTTACAAATTTAAACTTCACAAGACACAAGACACCTGAGCGCAGCCCTCAACGGTATCATTAAAATTACCGCCCGCATTTTAAGTGGCGATTTACAATGCGCTTGGCTGTGATGGTAACACCGCAAGCCAACATGTCTGAGACAGAAAAAAAAATTGAGAACATGCGAAATACGCAAACACGCGTTAAATGACCGTAGCCTAATTGGCGAGTGCGGACCCCGAACTCAAAAGGTCGTGGGCTTGAGTCCGATATTCGACTACTGTCGTAAACCACTCCTAACATAAGCATTTCATGCTTACTAGGAGTGGTTAAAGAGTATCAGTAGGTAATGTTCACCGAATCCGGCTCTAAGGACCAAAAAGATGTTGTAGTTAAAGCGTACATAATGTTTTCAGTTCAGTGTAAACTGAACAACTAGTTGTTTTTTTTTAAGAATTAGGGCAACGCGGTGGAATTCCCTTTGCTCTGAAACTCTCTCAGGTTGAGATAAGACCTGTGCCAAGCAATACGAAGTATATAATACGCTTTTACTTTAAAGATATTCTTATAGAATAAGGATGACAAAAACGAGCATATTCTGACCGGCGGTAAGTGGATGTTGTGATTGTGGTCCATAAAAAATTACGTGCATCCTCAATTAAGAATCAAAAAGTGTTGTCACCTGGGAACTAAGATTCAGTGCTTCATTTCCAGTAAAAATGGTCACCGGATCTACACTCAGCAGACGCAACACAGCAGCATTAAGCTGTTATTTTACGCTGGTATTCTTCGAGAGCGTAATCCTTTCCCGGTCGTGTCGACCCATTTGTGCTAGAACTAAGTATAACGTAGTTGTAGCGTGTCTCTACCACCTATAAAAGAGATAAGTTGAATTTCGGCAGGTATGTTTAATTTTTATTTATTATTATAGAAAATTAACGTTCCTCTGTTTGTATCAAACGCGTATCATCGTAATCGAATCAATGATATACAATTATACTATGTACTCAATCAGAAGAATCTTTGTTGGATTGTTGTACACCCGCCCGAGAAGTTCCATTGTCGTTTAAAAAAAAAACTTTGCATTAAACGATTGTTAACAATTGCTTATAAAATACAAAATATGTCTACAAATTATAAAGAATTATATACTATTGTGAATGAAACCCGTACTCTACATGATAGAGCAACATAGAGCAACACAACAACATATTAGAGCCACGTTTCAACTACACTATGGCTACGGCACGAATGGGTCAACTCAACCGGGAAACGACCTCGCTGTTACAAAAAACCAGCGTAAAATATCAGTTGAATGCTGTCTTGTTTCATATGGTAAGTGTGGAGAACCTGAAACTATTTTTAAAGGTGTCGACACATTCAATCTTAATCCTGAGGGGTGAAAATTCCTAATCGATATTAGATGTAAGTGTCTATCAGCCACAGCATGGACATTTCATCAGGTGAACTGTGTTCCTGTTTGTCACCGTTACTCTTTAAAAAAAGAAAGAAAACCCGAGAAAATATGTAGAGTTCCTACCTACACAATTTTCAGATAGTCTAATTCATAAACTAACCAAAAGCTAGCCCCTACAACAGCACGAATAAGCAGATAAATCGGATATCACCTCATTGGTTTACATTCATCACCCGTCGGAATGCTTCAAGGGTATGAATAATTGAATATTCATGCACGGGTATTCATAAAAAGCATAAAGCTGAGTTGCTGTCGTGCACTCGGGTAAAAAAGGCATTTAATGCGGTGTCCAATGACTGCAATAACTACATACCATCAAGTAAGCAGTAAGTTCGTTTACCTTTGTCACTACAGTTTTATTAAAAAATATATAAGCAATGTATCACGAAATTTAAGGTGAGTTACCACTACCACGGCTCCCTTAGGTCACGTTTTGGTCTTTAAATACAAACTTCTATGTTGATATTTCGTACTAGTCCCACTATTAACTCGGTATAATCTTCAGACTTTCCTGCAGCAGATAATCGCTGTTATCCATATTTCAAAGTGAAGAGTGCAATTGCATGTCGGGATACTTGCAAGGTAAGGTTCCAGTACACAATAAAAAAATTACGTGGTAGAGCCACGTTGCAGCCACATGAGTAGTATAGTTATAGCAAGAATAGGTCATTTCGACCAGGGTAAGACCACGTTCTCACAAAATACCAGCGTAAAATAGCAGTTTATGCTGCTGTGTTTCATATAGTAAGTGTAGAGAACCGGAGACACTTTTTTCTGGAAACGAGGTGTTCGATCTCAGTCCTCAGGGGTGGCAGGGCTTCTTCATTTTGATTTTTAATCGAGGATAGACTGTGAAAAAGTATCAACAGTCAAACATTCGACTTTTCATCGCTGCTGGTGATAAGAGAGCTCGTTATTTTTTCGCTTAAGAGCTAAGTATAGCCATTGAGCGGGGAAACGCAACCTGCGTTTTTGGCATCATAATTTAAATGTTTAAACTTTTAGTTTTAGTTTTTTTTTATTATAGTTTTCTAATATTGTATTTATTTCATAGTTATACT
>DWHP01004879.1:0-12280 GCA_018247895.1 Parnassius honrathi
TGGGTGGGAATCGAACCCACGACCTCCGGCATAGCAGTCAGGGTCACTAACCACTAGACCAACAGGCCTGTCAATACAAAAATATGGACTCTTTTGGTATTTTTTTTTCACACCGTGGGTTACATTAACGAAGTTTTCATACGGATCCCTAACTTTTTTGAAAATACGTCAGGGATAAATTTCTAACTAGTTACAGATTTTTTTAATCATTCATATTTTTCCAAAAAAAATTATTCCAATTCATGAAACATGTATTTATAAATACAGGAATCGTAAATACTTATTCTCCAATATTTTTTAGTTAATAGGTTAGTTTTACTTTTAGATGTGTGATAGAAATATTTTAAAGGAATTTTAATTTTAAGCTTAAGATGCACTAATATTTTTACGTTTTGGTGCAAAAGCTGAAAAGCAACACTTGTTCGTGAAATGAATGAATGAATGATAAAATAATATGAATGAAAATAAAATATCAATTTATACGTTTTCATGACTGAATGACTGAATAAACAAATATTCAGCGTTGAAGTATGCTGTAGCAAGTAGGAAACGATCACACGTAAAGTAAAAAGATTTTTCCAGATATTAAGATTCGTAAATGACTGTTTTTTTGAAATGTGTTTCTGTGTGTTTCAAATAAATATCTTTACAAGGAGTAAAAATTGTTTACGTAACACGTTAACAAATCTATGACTAAAACTTTAGGTTACAGTTTTTTGATTAGGGCAGTTGATAGCTAACAAAGTTAAGTCTGGCGCAGTTGTAAGGTTACGTGAGCGAGTATAAGTATTTTGTAATTCCTAAGTAGTGAAACTGATGTCATAGAGATTGGGAGCCAGTCGATGACCTCCTGACACGGCTGTTATAAACGCTTGTACGTTGTGGATGGACAGTGACCGATGCGATAATTTTAAAGAACGCGAAGTCACAATGGGTTTTATCATAATAATTCTCTTTTATACAGGTTCCTGCAAACGTTTGCATTTTGATGATCGTAGCATTAGGCGGATTTTTAGAGACGAAGCTTTGTTTTTTTTGTATAAATTTGCATAATGTTTTTATAAAAATCACATTTGAATTGATTATAACACATTAGGTTTTGTATATTTAAGTTTATTCGTTATAAAACAAGTTTATATGTTATGATGAAATAACATTACGACAAATTTGGTAAAAACAATAGATAAAATTCGTATTAATATTTATCGCAACATACATAATATATGAGTCATGGTAGCTCAGATGGTTAGCGCTCGCTGTAAATTTCATAGTATGCGAGTAACCCGGATTCGATCCTCGCCGGCACCATTGAAATTGTTAATTGCAATTTTAAAGGCTGATTTACCACGTGCTCGGCGGTGAAGAAAAACATCGTAAGGAAACCTGCATGTCTGACAAATAGGAAAAAAAATTTGTGAAGTTCGCCAACATGCATTAGGGCATCGTGGCGGACACTTCCTTGTCCTAAAACCTTTTCAGAAATGATGGGAGGCTTGGTGCAGTGGGACGTATATAGGCTGTAAACTTTAACTTAATTTTTAACATAACATATGGATTTATAATGGTTAGTGTTAGTTAAATTTGATAGAGTATTAAGGAAGTAAAAACTCAATATGTTGTTAGTCAATACCCAATTACGTAATGTAATTTTAACAACAAAGTGAAATCTTTTCAGCGATGATATAATACATATCTGACTCTTGATGCATATAGTCGAATAGCATTTTTTTATAGTTATCGTCCTTTTTCTTGTTTTGATGAATATACATTTGATTTGACATATTTATAATAATTTTGTTGGTATGAAAGTAAAGAATGGATGTAAAAGGGCCTTGTTTCATTTAGTAAATTAATTGAAAATATTACCTGAGAAAAATTGATGGGTTAATTAATAAAAAGGCCTTATTAGTCTACGCTAAATCTGTTTTAGGATATGTATCTAAAACAAATATTCGGAATATTACCGGAAGTATAAGACGAAATAAATATAATATTTAAATTTTAATTTATTTTATGATTTCTTGCGAGACTATTTAAAAATTAAATAAATCCAAATGACACACACACAAACCGACTGCTGGGTAATACGCATCTGCTTGGGATCCGCTTGGGAAACTCAAGTTTACCACTGCAGGACTTTAAGATACTGTAAGTTCGTTACGGGATAGCTTGGGTTGACTATGAAATCACAACGTTAAACATCTCACCGTGACTATGGGTGCTGTATAGAATCTAAAGCGACAGGAATTAAAATTAAGAATAAAACCATACGGTCTGTGAATTATTTTAATTTGTTAAAATAATTACAAATCCTTGTCCATGTGATCCAGTTGTAATATTAATGTATATATAAGAAATCATTATTGATTTTCGGTTACGAAAATGGTAGATATTTCATTTTAAAGATGACGTGTGAATATTAAAATTTATGCATAGAAAGAATCTGTTAATATATACGTTGTAGGAAAGTGCTGATGATGTCTTTTAAGTCAATATCAAATTTAGATCTATAAATCATTATATTTCTTTCATATATATGCCATGGCACACGGCCTAAGTTCGCCTTACGTACCTTTTGAGGTGTTACATGTTAGCGTTTAAAAAACTAAATAAATCATTATTATTGATTCTGAGGGATCATTAATTGCAAATACTTTGTGAAGTGGCAAGTTCTAGTATTAAAGAGTGAAGTATTAGTTTAGGGTTTATGGAAAAATTTTTTTGACGGGGAACCCAATTTTCTATCAGACTCACTTTTGCATTTAGTAATCTATAGCTTAGAAAAGTTGTGTAGGAAGGAAGGAGTAAACATTTTTTCTTGATGGTAACTAAGTGGTGTCGGTCCGAAAAAATCGCCGGTGGTAAAATATTCCACAGAGAAGTCGTACGCGGAATAAAGCTTGTAGTGAAACATATAGTGGTGGACTGCCAAGCATCCAGATAGTGTAGATGGTATCGGGAGTTTTGCCGCGATGTACGTTCATGACAGTTGGCGGCTGGGATTAATCCGAACAATTACTCAGAGCTTTTCGCGTGGTAGATGCGAATGAAAATTCAAAGGGATGCAACATCTCTTCGCAGCGCCAGTGAATCGAGTCGATCGGAAAGCACTCGGTTGTCGACGATCTGCGCTGGACGAGGTCAAGTGGAAGGTGCTGGCACTGGGAATAGGAAAGGAATAGTATTCCATGTGAGGCCGAACCTGCGCCGTGTAAAGTTGCAGGCGGTGTGCCGGCATGAAATTCTGTCCCGCTCTGCTGAGCACGTCAAGCTTGTTAGAGGCCAATTTGGCCTTAGGAGGATTACACTGAACTAGATTTAGTCGTCCCCGATCCGAAACTTTGTTCAGCAAAGACTCGACTTCAGACACAAGTTTGTTCCGGTAATCGGCGACGTTTTCTCGAGAAATATTGCCACGGCCGGTGTACAGAGCATCATCAATGATGTCATCCGCATAGCAATGAACGTTACGGGTTTCAACATATCAATGATATGCAGAAGAAACAGCGTAGGCGATAGCACGCAGGCTCGTTGATGTATAGAGCATTTCCAGTGCTGTCATCTGCATAGCAATGAATGTTACCGATTTGCAACGTATCATTGATATGCAGAAGAAACAGTGTTGGTGATAGCAGCCTGCAGCCGGAATTAATAGGCTTGTGATTGGAGCATGCACCGTCTACAAAGACCTTGATGCTCCGATCTGCAAGAAAAATATAAATACAAATCCACGATTGCCGCATAGAGGATATTTTTGTCACACGTTCGGCGTGCGGGTTGGCATATGCAAGGATGCTGCTGCCCATTGTCTGTTTTATTATCTCAATCGCCTCTTTCAACGCCCACGGGATGATATGGGGAGTAGTGAACTTTCTTATGCCGCCATTACATGTCGAGAATTTGGAATAATATTGGCAAATTTACATAGTATCAAAATCAAAATGGAGCAAGAAAGTATCGAAGTATCGAGCCCCGACTTTAGAAGCTATTATGTGGAATTTTATTCTTTATTGATTTTATAGCTTTTTTATTTATCTTTTGACGGAAGCCAAATTATTTATTTATTTATTTTTTGGACTTATGAATGGATTAACGAATAACTCAGGTTAAAAAGTTATATTAAAAATTTCGTTTCCTATTTTTGACCATTCTTAGAGATGAAGTTTTTTCTTTAATTTTAGGAACACCCCAATAGTATCAACGTATCAACTATATAATACAAGAAGAATTATTAAAACCGATTAAATCATTATCGAGAAATAGGTGAACACTAAACATGCAATAAAAGTATAACAAGAAAAAAATTAAAAAATAATACAACAGTTTCACAGCTTAACTTTGTAATTCAATAAATATGATTAATACTATTGAGATACGCCTATGCGTATCAGAGTGCTTTAGATTACTCTCTAGTAATATGTGACAATATAATTCAATGTAAATACCGTTCTTGTTATAAACATATTTCTCATATGATTAGGCCTACCGCAGTATTTGTTCTATACATATTTGTTATTGTGAGATCATTATAGGCAATTATTATTAACTCTATATTCGGATGAAGTAAAGTGACAAATACTTACGATATTTGTATGAATTGACACCATTGAATGCAGTGTTTTAAAGTAAATATCGTCTGGAGGCACATTTTCAACTTTTCTGATAATAAAATTGTTATCCCTTACCGAAGAGGTTCAGTATAAGTAATATAGCAAATGCAGAAGAAAAATTAATTAAAAAAAACTCAAACCATTTGTCCTTTTTACCCTTTAAATTCAAACTGCATGGCAATAAATTCTTTTAACCGATTTTACTGCGCACGCACATATTCGTAAGGGTTGATCGGTAGGCCCATAAATCACATTCAATTTTGGATAATTTCAAGTAACAGTAGAAGCATTATTTACTCGTATTTTTAAAACCTGCAATGACGTTATATTAAACTGAAGTTTGAAATTTGGCTACTCTTAGGAAAATTACTCTGTAAATTTATAGTTAAAAATGTTTTAAATATAATACTGACAGTGCTGTTAACACTACTAATACCACAGAATAAATAATACATCCATTTAACCATTCCAACTAAGCTTTAAATGCTTGTAGTAAGTCATTCACGACTGTAATCGAACGGCGGATTCGAACTTACGATATTTGACTCGTTTTTAATTTCCCATGTTGCGAATACTTTGTAGCACCCTTGTTCACAGGGCGGACTTGGATTGACTTATGTTAAATTAAGAGGATCCGAAATCACGAGGTTATGTAATAACCGTTATCTCTATTGAATGTTACTTAAATGCAATAGAATTAGGAATCATCATTTGAATAAAGCGGTATTCTTTTGCGAGTATTTCTGGTTTATCAGATCTCATGTCTTAACATCATTTCCGTTATATTTCGCAAAGAAGTGAAGGTCTAATATTTTTCCGCAGTGATTATATTTTCTACACTAAATATGTTTCGTGTGTGATTAGAAAAGTTGAAAAATGTGCATATTTTACAAATAGAATAGGAAATGTAATTTTACAAAATGCTTTTAAAAAGCTACGTTTACTATTAATTACGTAAATTATTTAAATTAAATTCCAGCAAAAACAAGATTAGCCGAGAAGACAAACTTAGTACGCGAAGGTATTAAGGTCACTTTCTAATAACTATAAAACTACAAACTTGTTTGCATAGATGGCTCTGTGATACGATAGCTCTCCATCAGGCAATCAAATAATAAAGGGTCAAAAGGGCGCTGCATTATCGACACCATTTTGACAGTTACATTATAGTATCTAAATATATGGAGTGTAGTACTTCTACACTCCTTAAGTAAATATTTAAGTCGATTTTAATACGGTGTAGTATAGTATTTTTTTTAGTTGATTTCTTGAAGTGTTCCTTATCAATATAAGGAACACTTCAAGAAATCAACTAACCAAAACTTGTTTGCTATTTTTTCTTAAGTTGTAGTATACGACTTTGTGTTTATTATCTCCGTCCTCCTCCTAGTTTTGGTTTTATAGGGCGGCAAAGCTTAAGGTGACCATATTACCCTCACGTACCTTATATTAATTTTTAATAAATTTTGATCATTTTGCGAAAATGAATTTTTAACGTTAGATTAGTATGGAGGACTTACGGTAAATTGAAAAAAGATTATCTTTAAAGATGGTTTTCACCGTCTCATTGTAGTTAAAATTTTTACGTCTTAAAAAGTTAACCGATGGTAGTTTTTTGTCAGCTCAAAAAAAAGTTTTATTATCTAACCTTATCCGATTCTTAGTAATTTTGATTCCGTGTTTTGTAGTGTGCGAATATGAGTGGACGTGGAAAATCAGTAGATGACAGAGTAAGTAACGATTAATAATTATAGAATAATCATCATACTGCCAATGTCAAACACATAGTACCTAGTCTGTGGGCAAAAAGTTGAACGGATAGAGACTGTGATATATATTAATATGCAGTTAAAGGAATAGATAACATGTACGTGATACTGAGAGATGACAGTGAAATACTACTTGATTAATACATAAACTTAAAAATGTTATGAATTTCGACCACTGGGCGACCACTAGTGTATTATGAACATAAATATCATAATCTTAAGGTAACATCCAATAGTTTCTTGTTTTGTTTAAAATTGACGTAATATATGTTTTTTTTTAAATGGTAAGCTTGTAACTTACTTGTAAATAATAATATTTTCATTTGATTTCAATGCTTTCAATTTATTCATTTAATTTAAAAACAGGTGGTTACTCATTGGTGAGGTTTAAAAATAATATAAAATCGCATAAAACATTATTATTTTATTTCTTTCTGTCCTTCCAAGCGTTATTCAGACTATTGTCAGGGATTTTTCCTACTTTTACCTTCCTTCTCTTTGCCGGGTGTGTACCTAGCGGACCTTCTTCAGTGATTTGGCAATAAACCATCAATTATAAGACTTTATGACGCCGAGCCGAACTCTATTATGTTATTGCCACGTTTAATTTATGACCCGACTACAACAAGTTTATTCACAAATTCAACTTTTACTAATTATTCATTATCATCACACATAACCTCTGACTTAGTGAAGGTACAACGCTTTATTGCGCTATTTTAAATACGGAAGGCAAAGCCATCCAGCAAGCATTGCGTATCATTAATCTTAAGTAAACATTTACATAAATTACTATTATGCTGTACACAATTATCTAACACAAGCCTTTAAATCATGGAGTTCGGACTGTTGTAGTGAGTCAATGATTGCATTGCTTTATAAATTTATATATTTTTTGGAACGTGTTACGTTTTAAAGATTATTATTATTTATTAACAGCAACCAATAAAATATATAATTACATCACAGTGCTAAATAAATTAAAGGTCAGGGCGAAATGCACATGAAAATAGAAGTAGACGTTTAAGCAAGACTGCATATAATTAAAAAAAACCTCAGATCATGGTCGTGTCGGGCCACGCACAATGTAGGGTTCCGTAGTTGCACAGTCACAATATGTGAACTTAGAAGGGTGCTTTCTTGATACTACGAGAATATTAAGTGAGTTCGCGGTTTAACCGCTATGATGGCTAAAAATGGGCCTAGTGGGACGAAACTAATTGAAACCGACTTTTTTTTTCAAGCAGATTTATAGGGAGTTAAAAAACTTTTGGTTTTGAAAATAATACAATCTACATCAAATGATTCACTTGCCAAGTCCGTACAAAAACGATAACAGTTTCCTATCCATCCATTAGTTCCCGGCAGTGCAAATACAAGATACACATGACTGTAAAGAAACTTCCCGTTAACCAGCACTACCCTACACTATCCCCGGGTCGCCTGCAATGAATGAAATTGTAGGCCTACAATAACTTCTAACTAAAAAATAAGTGAAAGTGGTATGTCAGGATCGGTTTCTTGGCGATCGATCCTCTATGCCTACTCTGCAAAGGAAAACGTAAGTCTATAGTAGCTATGCGTAAGTCGTTTCCTCTAAAAATATCTATAAATAAATACCTTCAGCTTTTTAATTATTACTTTTGGTTTAATCTGCACATAATGAACTTATTGTGTCTCGAGGTCTTGCAGTGGTATGCTTGGGTTTAGTTTTAATTTTATTAATTACAGTGCCAAACCACCGAAGTTGTATGGGCTACCAAAATACACAAACCGAACGCCCCATTACGTCTAACAGTGAGTCAGATCGATTCGCCAATTTAAAGACAGGCTCAACACTTATGTAAAATGCTATTACCACTCAGAGGACACACAAGAACACACACAAAAATTTAGACCATTTTGTCAGTGAGATAAAAGACCAATTTTTATTGTCTTACTGACAATTAAACCGTGGTCAATTTTGATGTTTAGACTTTATTTACATGCCTATCTGTTGAAGACTGCACTTCAATTGTAACCAGGAAACTGGAGGAAAACAATATGCCAGAAAAATATGCTGTACTACTCTAACATTACCTTACATATGGCGATCTGTTGCGGACACGTAGACGATACTATCACAACTTTACCATCAAACATAGTAGCTGCATTTTTAGAACATCTTATTCTATTGGTTGCACCAAAACGCACATTTTGTTGACTATATTAGCTGGTATTATTTTCTTCCCCTTCACTTCCGCATCCTTTCTGCGCGGGACACCAATAGGAGGCTAGACATGGTGGCGTCATTTTATTGCCGCCGCCACGCCGAGTAGTTGAAGACCAACGCCAGAAGTGATTGCACATCTGTGGCAGTCACACCACAGAATAACCTAATAGTGACCGCTTTGCATAGTGCAATTTATCGTCGCGCACCACTTAAAATTAATTAAATAAATTAATGGATGTTATTATTGTTAACTGCAAGACTAAACCTAAGGATACCATGTTAACTGGTCGTAGAGGAAGCGAGTCTCTACCTCCTCTGGGTAGAGACTCGCTTCCTACTCTGCAATCATTTCTTGTTTATATGTTTCAACACTAAACACTTTTGTGGTTGTGATCTTAATACATACAGATCTTAATAAAGTGTTTACCGAGCTGCCTCAATGCGTGTTGGCGGACAACATGTGTCTTTGAACTTTTTAAATATCTCGGACATGCAGGTTTCTTTAAGATGTTTTCCTTCATCGCCGGGCGCGTTGTAAATCTTCAAATTACAACTAAAAGAACTTCAAATTACAACTAACAATTCTATTGCTTCCGGTCTCTGAGCTACGACTCTAAGAAAGTGAAAAAACAAACTGCGCACTACCATGTCTTTGGTTTTCCGTTGTGAGAATAAGTTAGTATAATATATGAACTGCAGATGTCCACGGGCTATAGTAGCCATTTACTGTAAAATGGATGATTACTTCGTTTAAAACGATTTCGAGTTATAAACATATTATTTATTCGCTAACACTATATTAAGCTATATTTTTTATGTTTAGTGAAAATAGAGTTACAACCCACATGCGTCCCACTGCTGGGCACAAGCCTCCCCTCATTTCTGAAAGGGTCTTAGGGCAACTAAGTGTTCCGCCGCGCTGCCCCAAAGCGTGTTAGCGGATTTCACATGTCTTCAAAATATTTTCTTTTTTTTTTATTTCTCAGACATGCAGGTTTCCGTCGCGCACATGGTAAATAAGCACTTAAAATTGCAATTAACAATTTCATTATTGCCGGCTGGGATCGAACCCACGTAGCTCACGAACTGTGCAATTTACAGCGAGGGCTAATCCCTTGAGCTACCACGGTTGATAAATCAAATCGGCTTCTGCAAAAAGCATAACTCACAATATAATATTTACACAATTGTTATGAAAACATTTAGAAGCAGCATGGTAGCGATCGCTTCATTCCCAGGTGTTATTATCAATCATGTATTCTTTAGTAGTATAATAACCCTTACTAAAAAATTTTTGCTTAATAAATATTTTAAGCCTTTTGATAGATAAGGTCTGCATATTTTCTGGGACTTTGTTGTAAAAGCGTATACATTGCCCCATGAAAGAATTACTGACTCTTTTGAGTCGACTAACTGGTATAACTAATTTGTGCTTGTTCCTAGTATTTACAGAATACATCACTAGTTTTGATAAAACTATTTTTGTTTTTGTGTACATACATTACATTTTCATAAATATATTGGAGGGGCCAAAGTAATATATTTTTTATTTAAATTTTTCTGTAAAGGATTCCTTCGGACTTAGGTTATAAATTGCTCTTATCGCTCTCTTTTGTAAAATAAAGATAGTCTCAATGTTATGATGATTAGAGTAACTTTGAAAGTCGAAGAATGTTGATTAAGAATAGATGAGTTAGTCGTCAAATGGTCGTTTACGTCGACGGTCAAGTCCTTTTTAGTCGTCGACGGGCAAATCGCAAACACCTAATAATACCCACCAAACAAAACAGTCTCGGCGGAGACTAGCCATCGCGCAGGACATCATTGTAGTGCCAAGTGTATGCGCAAGCACAGGTGTACTCTCTATTTCCGTACTTTCATAGTTCGATGGAACGGTAATCTGACACGACTGGAGAGAGATAGGGCAACAGTTTTACGTGCTTTTCGAGTCACGAGGGGAAGGGGGGGGGGCATCGCCAACTTCCTGCCTACAGGCAAAAACCCAATAACTGATATAGGCCTTATCCGGGATTCGAACCCGTGACCAAAAAGGCAGTCAAAGAATCGAACAAGACTATATTTGTGAAATAAGAATAAAATTGGAGTTGGTTTAGAGAGTGGAGTTTATGTATTTAGTGTTTATGTTAGCGCCTACGTTAATTTATGGTAGTGAACTTTCACTACTGGATTGGGCAGAAGAAGCATTTCAGAGTAAAATTAATACATAGAAATACGATGATTAAGAAGTATGGTATAACTCTTAAATATGAGGGTAAAAAGTTGTGTGATATGAGAAAATTTTGGTTTCAAGACGATGGTGTGACCAGGTTTAGGAAAGGGCATTCTTTTCCGATTGGCTACGTAGAAAGAATGAATGAGGAAAGAGTGACAAAGCACTGACGGAATGGGCAAGAGATGCTTATTGATGGATATTGAGATCATTATTGTGATGAAACTTTAGATCGAGAGCAATGTCAGAACGAATCTGGGCTATATTTTGTCCGAAAATATTGAATATATTTATTTAAAAAAAAAACGTAAAATGGATAAAATAAAGTATTTGATTATTTCAAATCTAAATAACGCTACATTAATAAATCCTATTGAGTTAAAGCAAAAGCAGGCCACTAGTTTAACATATTTCTTTTATGTCTGTAGTACCTAAAGTACCTAAGCACAGATAATAGCTTTATTTATTACCTGAGAGTAAATCATAGAACATAAAAATTTCCATTTGTAACAAGCATTGGTCGGAAATCGGTTAAAATTGTAAAAAAAAAATATATTACTTAAATGGTGATATCCTGTGTATACAACATACTGTAGTAATGATTCTTAACCGCGTAAAGTGTCTAGACGCCTGCTTGTTGAAGGCTATTTACTAAAAAAAACGTTTGTGAATCAGCTTTATTAAGTATTCTGAGCGGCTTTTAAACAGACAAAGAGCTATATAATCTAATCAGGTAATGCGTAAGAGGCGTAACAAGAACGTGTCTGGTTTAGATAAAGATTCATAAGACGAATGGGTAGCAATTTTAGATATGCATATGTATACAAAATGAATAATGCTATGTTGTTTATAATGTAATCTTACACGCAATAGATATACATTTTAAAAGCCAATTTAGCTTTTTGATTACGACATAATATAGTAAACTTAAACAGAATAGTTACACACATACTAAATAATTTTTGGGGCTCCGTAGTTAATCAACAAAGAAGCCTTGTAATTTCGTCATGTCAATCCGTTCGTGGTTATACTCAAAGACCCTAGATGCTTTGCTATTGAACACCCCTACAATGTTGTAAAATAAAATTTTGAAAAAAGAATTTTATTTCGGGTACCTCCGATTCAGGTGATTTTGATTATAGCTGGATAGGTCTTTCAAAAATATTTTGGATATAAAACAACATTTTTTCAATTCAGGGGTCCGTTTGCAAACGATTTGGCTTTTAAGTGGTATTTTTTATTAAAGTCATATCCTCACCTTTACCAACTAACCCGCTGTTTTTGGAGATACGAAAGAATGCGCGATTGTAGTATATATAATAAAATTAAAAGGAAACACACATCAAACTCAACAGTGTTATAGCCAAGCGGCAGCTTTGCTGTTGCACGTATGGGCCGGCTCAAACCGGGGTGGTACCACGACCTCACAGAATACCGGCGCGAAGTGGAAGCTCTGCTT
>DWHP01004880.1:0-12279 GCA_018247895.1 Parnassius honrathi
ACCCCACCCGGTATTAGTTGATTTTTCGAATTTCTCATTAAATGTTTAGACATTTATTAATTTGGTTGGTCTTTCTATGGCTATGTTAATTCAAGCTCAAAATGTGCCTACTCTGTTAAGTTGTTCTAAGATCTAAAGTAACGTTTAATAAATAACAATAGGCTAATAGGTAAATGCGTGATTTGCGAGACTCTTGCTGCAAGACCAAGACCAAGACTGGCTAAGTCTCGTCTAGTTCTTGCATTTGGGTAACACTACCTATGAGGCCGTAAAAGCCAAAAGTGATCCTCCATTAAAATGCAAGTTGGCTTTGCATACGTTGTTACGCCCCTTTTTGTCAGATAGCTCGATGAGTTTCGAATTTCCTCGAGATTTTTTAGAATGTTAATATAAATTTTATTAATGAGCCGACCATATCACCACTTATCAGGCCAAGATTTTGTGATTCTATTTTTTGGGCGATTTTATCATGGGGAAGTCCTCATGAATAACTCGTTGCGGGGTTGGCGGAATGATTATGCCAGACTCTCACTATCTAAAACCAACAGCGTATACGAGGGGTCCCTGGATCTCCGTTCATAAAACAACCGAGACCCCTCGCTTTGCTCTGTTGAAAGCCTGGCCCGGGGGTCAGTATTTACCACTTCTAGCACTCTCGCAGTGCTATTACAGTGCTTCAGTGGTGAGTTTTTGGTCCTTAAGCAATATTTTATATTGAGAATAATGTAACTAATTTCAAAAGATATAGAATTTAATAGTATAAAAGTTCATAACTTGTCCACGGCATCACCTAATGGATCTGAACGTGCCTATGAACTACGTCCTTCAAAATGAATGAAATACAATTATAGTGTGAATATAACTTCAATCGGTCGAGTTGTTCAGAAGTCACATGATCTCTAAAATATGCCCCAATGTTATTATTTAGTTTATTACGTCTTTCAGCAGTTACATTTAACATTTAAATAGACATTCTAATAACAATACGACGTAAACAATAGTGATTAGCAACAAAAAAGGTATAAACAAAGACAAAATTATAAAAAATTACTTAAAATTTGTAGCTAAAAATATGAAACCAAAAATATGGACACTATAATTTACATTTTTTTAAAGTAGTTTTGGCCACCCTATTTACAACCACCAGATTTGCAAGCCAACTGCGTGCTTTTGTAAATGTTGTCTTCAGCCGAGATCCGTACCCACGACACTTCACAAAAGAGCTAGATAGTTGCACTTCTAAACCAAGTGCTCGTCAAAAAATTTTACTGTAAACATGCAAAATACCACTACCTATACCAATTACGTTCTTAGAGGCAAGGTTGTGGTTATGAGTTCAAAATTTAAACGTAATGTTTTGTGAAACGTAATGCTTTAAACGTATACATTTGCATTTAAATGAAAGACTGCTTACTTTTGCCTTTCACTTTAATATTTTTGTTTTTGTTTGTATTTCATACATTAACGTTTCTACAAATTATGTAACTATTTTTAAGTAATTATGTCATAAAGATAAATTACAAAAGAGAAGATAAATATTTTCTTTGATAATTGTCGTGTCGTTGTCGAACCGACACTTATAATAATAATCAGAGCGTTGTCGATACTTGCTGTGTTGGTAAACTGCGTGTGTGCCACGAGATGGCGTGCTGTCAGTAATTGTCAATTTACGTGTTAATACAATTGGTACCTACTTTAGTACTACGACTTTACTACATGCGACTTTATTCATTGATTAACTGCTGTCTGTTTTCTAAATTCATTTATATTTAAACGAGGCAGTAGCCTTACAGTTATGGTTCCGAACTGCAAAATATATGGCGTTACTTTCTCTTTAAATTACATAATATTCAAAAAGTAGTTCTAATACGATATTGATCCAAAATATACTGCGAATCGTTGAATCATAGCATTTTTACTCATTGTTACACCTTATGAATTCATTATTTAAATAATAACTAAAATATATTATATGCATTTACTACTATATATCTCAGCCGTGATTGTTCAGGGGTCAAGTTTGATTCCCGCTGGCATCAATGAAATTGTTATCTGAAATGTTGCGCGCCGATTGATACGTGCTCAGTAGTGGAGGAAAACTGCATGTTTGAGGAATTAAATATTTTTAAGTCATGATGAAGTCCGCAGACCCACATGTGAGGAAATCTGCGCTCAGCATTGGGGCGTATGTAGGCTGTAACTTTACTTTAATTTTACTACTTCATCATCATCATACAGCCCGTTCATTGCTGAACAAAGGTAGAAATACATTCCCGAGTCACCCGTGCCTAAGTGTTTAGTGCTGGATTCGAATTTAATTTGGATTAAAATTATAAAATAAAAAGCATACTGTATTTATTCACATGATAGACCACGGTACCGCCATAACGTGACTGCAGCACTAGTGGCTCGGCTAGACCGGAGTAGAACGAAACTTTTACCGAAAACCAGCATTATATGTAATACCAGCAGAATAGTGCTGCGGTTTTTACGGTGAGTGAAGAGAACGGAACATCCGTTTTACCGATAAGCAGGCATTCCATATTAGTTCTCAAGGGTGATAAGGCATCTGTATTTCGCTTTTTAATCGATTAATTTCATTTGTAGATGTTTATAGGATGCAGCACCCGCTTTCCATCAGGTGGACTGTGTGCTCACTTGTCACCTTTACATCTTTCCATTTGTTCGCGTTCTTGCCACAATTGCAGGTTATGATAAGCGCTAAGAAGACCTCATGGCTTCCGACGTAGAATAACCATTTTATTTACGCTAGACGCAAAATACTCAGGTCTATTATAGGAGAAGTCACAGATGTAAGACATCTGACACTGCTATCGCAAATCCATCCTGAATGATGCAGAAAAAAATAAAAAAATATTTTTCTACTTTTTTTTTTAAATATTGTAGTAAATAATTATACATACTAATCTAGTTATTAGTAATTCTAACAAAATGTTAGTCTTTATTACTTGAATAAATGAATTCTTCTTATCCTTATTTATTTTATTTTTGTTTAGTTTGAAGCTTTAATCAGCTTTTGCTATTATTCATAATATGTTGTACATAATAATATTAAGCCTTGAATTTCGAATTGATCGAGTTGTCTTACAGCATCCTGACGGCACAAAATTAATTCATTATCTATTTTTGTCTACACCTTTTGGCATTCATTAAATCAAATTATGCACAAATTGGCTATTTTCATGGCTAAATAATTGGTCCAGGTTGTTTCGCCCTCGAAATGCAGCAGAAATTCCAAACAAGAAAATCAACAATAACAACTTCGTGCAGTTGAGATCGGAAATTTAAGAAGTTAATGCACTTATCTTGTACCATTATCATCCATATACACCGGTGTTTTCATGTAGAGCACTACCGCGTTGAAATATTAAGTAAATTTTTATTGGTTTTATCATAATCATCATGATTTTTTGACAAGAATTTATAAGGTATGCTTCTTTGGTTTGGTCACGTATAAAGAATGAACAAGAAAATAGTGAAAAAGCAAATTTATATTGCGGAATGAATATTTTGAAAATGGGCCACATTAATACCCTTATCCGACGAGCGTGTAAGCGTAGATATATGGATGTAAAGGAGGCGAGAAAGGTATGTCAGGATCGTACCATATGGAAGTCCGTAGTCTCTGCCTATCCCTCTGAGTGACAGGCGTGAGTGTTTATGTTTAATCATCACCATCCGTACATCCTAGCCTATTGGTGTTATACTCATATTTAAAATTCACGCTACAGCCGCATGAGTATAGAAACCGACTGACTATGTGCTAGAGCTATACAATAAAACTCATATTATATTTTTAAAGTTGTTACGTAACATTCCGAAAAACAATTTATGTAAGGAACCGGTAACATAAAGTTATAATAAAACACTACATTTCATATTGGTAATTCCAACACTAATAAAAACAATTTGAAACGAAATGTTATAAATATTACATTAAGTGTCAACGCTAGCAATGAGCAAACACATAATACAAAGTCCATTTAAAAACAAAAATGTAATTCTAACCGTAACTCTTTGACCGGCTAAACATTTAACAAATTTGAACAGCCTGGTAGAGCAATAACTAAGCGCGTGGCTGTGGGATCGCGGGTCGCGGGTTCAGCTAACGCTCACAAAAATGTATAAATGGCCTATAAATATTTACGGCTTTTAATGTTGGTTCATGAGTTTTTGCGATATGGGCGAGATTTTTAGCGGGAACATTAAAAATTTTAATGGAATATGGGCGACAGACGAGCACATAATCCACCTGTTGGTAAATGGGTTGTGTGGCCCATAAACATCTACATTTATCGTCTATTGAGAATTAAAATGCAAGATGCGTTGTCATCTCTGAGAACTGAGATGGAATGCTTCATTTCAGTAACAAGGGTCACCGATTCTCTATTCTTACCATACGAAACACAACAGTATTAAACTGCGATTTTACGCTAGTATTCTGTTAGGGCGTGGTCCATCGGTGGATCCATTCCGCTACGACCACAATATAGCTGCAGCATTGCTCTATCACGTAAAAATATATTTTTAATTAATAAATAATTTTCGTCATTAAAGAATTTTTAATTTTACCCAAAATTTTTATGAAAGTAAATGTTTTGCGATTATTTTTTTGGTCTTTTGTAAAGACTGATACGGGCATCGGATGAGGTAAAATAATTATTATGCTAATACGTGTCCGAGCAGTAACGGTCGGGTAGTCAGAGCGGTCATCACTATTGATCAACGTCTTGGCCATTACAATTTAAAATAGAGTCATTTAAGAGTATCATTATTTTCCTTTCGAATGTTTCTGGAGGGCAATGTTATTAAATGTATCTAAACAACATGTTCTTGAAAGTTGCATGTTACTGTAGTGTACGACTTAAAAGCTTATTAGAGAGATGTTATTATTATTAATGTGTATCTCCACTTTTTGTTGGACAATTTTAATATAATTTGCAATATGGTGTACGTAGTAGGTATAGCTCCGCATACAAATAAACTATTGTCAAAAAAGGGAAAATCAATAATAATGTTGGGCTATGAGTTTGGCATTAATATTGCGATATGAACTTTAAAAACATAATTTCATTTAAACAATTATGTTAAAGAAGTAATTTCTATTGAGAGAAATGTGATGGATAATTTTGTTCTTCTCCTAGTGGACAAAGTAACTGAATATAAAAAATAAAATATCTATATTTTTTTTTTCTTAAGAACCAGCTATATTATAGCATGACGAATATAGGAAAGGATCATGCTCTCACAGAATACCAGCGTCAAATAGCAGCTTAATGCTGCTGTGGTATGCTGTGTGGTGTGTGCTATGGTGAGTGAAAAAAACTGAAGCCCACTTTTACTGATAACGAGGCTTTCAATATTAGGCCTTAGGGGTGACATCGTATCTGCATTTTGTTCCTTATTCGAGGATATATGTAGACACACAGCGTCGGCTTATCATTAGGTGGACCGCGTTTTCGTTTGTCACTCCTATTCTGTAAAAAAAGCAATTATCAATTTGAGTGCTGCTGCAGGGATCGAAATTGGGAGATGCTCTTCAATCCAGGTAAGACACATCATTGTATTTTTAGTTAGCGGAATGTTGCAAAGTAATTAATACATTTATTGTAATAGATTTCCGCAAAGTAACGCCTGATTCTGTCAATTACACTATAACCCTGTTTTGTACCGATGATTAGTCTCCGTAGATGCTGGCCGTCGTGACCGAAATTCGGTCTGGAGGACATTTCTGAGTAATACAGTTGTTTTAAATACCAACCTCATTTGATGAGCATGTAAGCGACAAAGATCGTCGTAAACATGATACGTAGCCTGAAAGAGCAAGTACGTATCGCCCCATTCAAGTCGCACGCGAAGCTCGCCGCCTGCGTGTAGAAATGCGCAACCGGATCGAGAAATATCTTCTACCCTCAGCGCTGTTTCCATCATAAGACCCTCATCGGCGCTGTCTTGCGCGTAGTAATGCTCAAAAGGTGCTCCTGGCAATTCATCCGCATCGGGTTCACCAGGGGCTGGTGTCGCTCGAACCAGCCACGCTGACCAGCTCACGTATCTTAGATGATTACGAGGTACATTATGCACGTCGCGATAGAGCATATGTAGGCGCACAGTATCTGAGTGAGTGTCGCACCGAATCGCCCATGCTTGTTTGTCTCGATCATAGCAAGTTGCTGCTCGACCAGCAGCTGGAACCACCAGCTCAGCCAAAGCGCGGGCCCACACTAGCTCTACAGTCAATCGGACACCCTTATTAAGAATGCGTGAAGGAGGGCGAGGGTTCCAAGGAGGGGTCCGTCCATCGGGATCGCAAACACATTCAAGTGCACCCGAATGCAATCGCCGCTCGCCTTCGCCTAAAGCGAGCGCATAACGAATACGACAGCGTTGTCCCTCTCCAGATAAACGCACCAACCGCAGTGTTAAGGGCTCCTTGTTTCCGCCACTCGCTGATACTGACCAATCGAAACCGGCGAAAGCTATTGGTGGTGTGTCGAGGCGAGGAGCTCGTAACTCACAGGAGAACAATGTGCGAACTCTTGACATTGTGAGTTCGAGCTGAAATTCTCCCCTAGCGTCCGCAAACTTAGCATTGAGCTCAGCGAGCGTGATGTAACGACCACGGCCCTGCGCTGCGCAGCCAGCACTGAACCGTACTTGTTTGCCCGAGAAACCCTCATTAGCGGTGAAATGATCACGGCTTAGCAACGTAAAAGTGAAGTCCACGTAAACACGCATCCCCTCGCAAGCGCCCCGCCACACCAGGTACACACCTGTTAAAGAGGAAAGATGATCGGTAAAAAAAGCGATTTCGTCAAATATAAAATCATGGTCCTGGTCAAATTTAACATCATTTTTATAGCAATGTGGCGACTGCGCTAAAAGTCGAAGTACGGATGAAATTAGACTTTGAAAATTGCAAAAAAAAAAGGATACCTATTGAGTGAAGTTTTTTTCGCCGATTCCTCTCATTTCAAAACTGTAGTATATTTAGTGTTTATATAAAATTATATTTCTTAAACAAGATTTATTTTTACTTCGGAGAAGTAAAGATATTTCATATAATTTCATTTCATAGTATAACTAGGTACATCCGATTCCGTTTGATCAAACTTAAGCGTATCAATTTATTCAATTTGTCAAAAATATGAAAGAAATACGAAAATCAGAAGGACTCTTTATAAAACATACTTAAACCTGAGACTATCAATAAACCACTTTTTGTTATAAGACTTTTGTTAGCCTACAGTAACCAGCTGCACTTAGATGTAATTGGCTAAACCGAGATGTATCCGCACTTCGGCTAATAGCCGCAACAGTAATACAGAAGCGTCAAACAGCACTGACCTAGCGAGGCGTCGGAGCGACTGAATGCGACAGCCCATCGTTGGTGCGAACAGCAGAAGTCCTTAGACGTGACGTCGCGGTCAGGCTCGCGGGTGGCGGACCTCGTAACCACGAAAGTGAAGACGTGTGTGTCGGCGCGGTCTTTGAGCCGCGTCGCGCGGTACAGCAGAGCCATGCGGCAGCGCCGCGCGACTGCGCCGCGCGCGCCTACCTCTGTGCAATAAGGTTTCCTTACAATTTAGTTTTTATTAATCTTTAATACGTTTTTATTGATTAAGTATCTTATTAACCGCTGAAAAGTAATTCCTTGGTTATTGCTGACAATTTTTGAATTATTTGTGCAATGTCTAAGCACACACGACGGCATATTTTTGTCAAGAGATTTTTTTTAAATCGACACAACTCGCGACAACTCTACAAGCGCCTAGCGAGTGACTGATTAAAGTGCAGTGTACGCACCGCAGTTGAATGGAACAGAGTAGCTGAATGCAGTGTCGCCTCTAGTACGTAGTACATAATAGCTCAATGCATAATTCACTCATATTCATGACAAACAACAATGTTAAAAAGCTCTTTGTTTAATATTTTATAAACAACTGTCTTTTACTTTTGAAGATTCTTCTTTCGTTGGATCCTTTTATTCCATACATGTATGTTTATAATATTTTTCATCTTGAAACCAATTTTTACTGTTACTATGATATAATATATTGTTGCCAAAGAATTATCAGCCGGTAAAGGACCGCGCTTGTACAGAATATCAGTCTGAAATAGCAGCGAAATGCATCTCTTTCGTACCGTAAAATACGGGACTTGGTGATCTTTTTTTGTGGGTTGACGCGTACAGAATAGTAACCTTCTAACTCATCATCACGTTATCTTCGAGAGACCTCGCTTGTCAATTAGTAGCACTGGGTAAATTTGGAAGTACTGTGACATAATTAATTTAATTTAACTACTAAACCTTTGGGCTCTTGTGGTAATAAATGTTTTTAAAAATTATAACTTGTCTATAGCCTAATATTTTCGACAATTTAAATACTCAGCTGGCGCGTTAGGTTATTTACTTTGTGACAAATTTGTCACCAGGGACCGACAATGTGGATTGCTGTATAAGCTCGTAGGACCAACGAGATAACACGGACATACGATTTTGAAATAAAATTAATTTCCTGAACATAATTACTATGACAAACGCTTCCTATTTAATTTTTAGTATTATAAAATGCAATTTTTATATACGTCTCCACGAACGAATACGGCACCCTCGGTGTTAAGGTCATCCTAGCAGTGATCGGTTTATGATGAAATTACACCTAATAAGTATAATATAGGTATAATTTTACTGTTTGAGTTATACCAGTAATGTAGTTTAAAATATAATCAATTAGGCCCAAAAGTAATAAAACGTCAAAACAAATTAATTACCAAAAAAAATCTATGTGAACCAAATCGTGGGCATATACTAGTCACAAATAAAGTAGATAGATAGATAGACAGAAAATTATTTACTGCACTCAGACAAAATAAATTTGGTACAAAGGCGAACTACTTCTAGAAATTGAGTCTGTATCCATTTAAACTGGTGACTTAGAAAACACAAATTGTAATGTATTGTATATTATCTAAGTGAAGACAAAATACAGATTTGTTACAGCATCTTCAAACTGAAGCATAGTCTTTTATGTGTGTTTATTTATATCAAATAATAATTATAACATAATTATGAAATGAGTACGAGCGAATCATTATGTATGCCAATAAAAGCGTAAGTTGTAAAGACGTTTCAGTTCTTGGAAAGTAACTCATTTAAATTAAATTAAATAGATATTAATATTTACACTATGAATTATTTATTCGCGCATACAATCGATTCATGAATAAGAAATATATTTTCTCATTGTCGAAATATTATATTTCATTATGGCTTATTCAACATAGTTATCGCCCTAAGACTAAACCACATGAGTAATTCACTCATGAAACTGAACTCCAAAAAACTATCACCTGTTCAAATAACTAGTGTACATAGACAGGATTTGTTGTGAACATTTTTTAAATCAAAATAACGGGTTTCAGGGAAAATTATTGCGAAATCTAAGGTTACAAATTAACAGCTGTGGCCATAAGCCAAAGGCCACAGCTGTTAATTTTCAAGACAATACTACATCAGATATTACACTAACACCTATAGTCTAAAACACAGTTCAGTTTAAAGTTTAAATGTAGTTACTTCATCACATAGTAAATTGTATTTATTGTTATTAAATTGTATTTCTTGAGTTTGTACGTAACTTTTTATCAATATCTTCGTTATTATTATTCTTTGCTTTTTGTTCTTTGTTCTCATAAAGTCCTTCAGACTGAAATTTCCGTCACGGCGTCCTATCTCAGCAGAGATCAGACATTTGCACAGGACAAAATTACAGTACACAAGTGCGTGCTCTCATAGTCCGTTGGGCCTGCAGTCCGACATTACTGGAGAGAGATCAGACGCAGGATCAACCGGCTTTACGTATTTTGATGCACGGTGGTGCCACGCCGTCAACATCCTCATTCTGGAATGCTGCTGAGAATTTCTTGAAAGAAAAACCCAACGAATAACTTTTCCCTAGCTCGATATTAAATACTCAGCAATTGCGTTTACAACCCTTAGACCAACGGGAGAATTTATTCACTATATTGGTGTTTGTGTGGCACAAACAAATCTTTTTATTTTGATATCTTGCACCTTTTCAATTTTATTTCAAAACGTAGTTTACTAATAGTCTCTTACAGTAGTATTTGTTACGAAAGACATTCCATAATCTCGACGTCTCAGTCTTCGAGAAATTCGAAATTTCTTGTCAAATTCCATAGTCTACATTTTAGTCCGCATATTTTCCACGAGTCTTCTTTATTAAAACAGATTTTAACCGTGACTAATTATATTCTGCTTTTTAATATAAGATGTATTATGTATTACAGAATCTAACTATGGTATGCGAAAGAAAGATAAGCATATGTAAATATCATTTACCTTTTTATGACATTCGCAGTAAATCCTACAGCAACAGTTTCTTTCAAGGTTCTGAAACAAAGTGGATTTCATATTAATATTTCCAAAGAATTCAAAAAATATGTGGAACAGCTTAGGAGCACTTATAAAATTAGAAATGCTTAAAACATTACCTTCGAATATAATATCACATCACATTTTTCTTTTCATTTCTCAATAAATTAATTTGCAATATCACCAAATATGATATTTATGATATTTTAGTACATGCACGGTAACGTATGGTAGAATACAATTATTATATCATGAATAGAAGAGTTCGCATTACCATCACTGATGGTATGATAAATGTTTCGAATAACCTATGCAGAAGGATTGGATATTTGACAGTGTAAAGAACCCACTAGGCAGCATCTTCCTAATATGTAACAACCCAAAATTATAAAAAACTGCGGTTGCCAAGCCGCCAGTCAAATTCTGTCTATAGAGGAAGCCTATGTTCATCAGTGAACTTTTAAAGGCTAATATTGCCTAGGTTATAATGGATAAATGCATGAATGCTAAAGGATAAGT
This sequence comes from Parnassius honrathi, assembly GCA_018247895.1. NCBI lineage: Eukaryota > Metazoa > Arthropoda > Insecta > Lepidoptera > Papilionidae > Parnassius > Parnassius honrathi. Next base: position 10,940 of record DWHP01004880.1, read on the forward strand.
AGTCAATAAGAAGATATTTTAAGTATATTATTTTAGATAATTTTCCTATTTAGTTTTTTGTGTACTGTAAAATAAGGCATAGAGCGCTTTTCATGTACTTTATTATGTAAAAATTAATAACCTTTCAGGTTGGTTTTAAAAAAAAGTACAATAATGTGCGGTCTATTTTATTTATTCATATGATGACATTAAGATACCACAGATTACTTTGTAATCACAGTCACGATATACGTCTCATGTGTAGTGTGTAGTTATGGGACGTAGTATATAGAACCTGCTGAGCGAATTTCATAACTCAATAAAGTCAATGTCGCTTGCTTGAAACGTGTCAAAGGAAATAAATGGGAGGGGGGGCGGATAGTTTATTAAAATAAAAGAATTAGATGCGTTAATAATAGGCGTTATAATAATATATTATTCAATTTATTTAAACAGCTCGGTGATTCGAATCAGTATTAGTTTTGCTTTTATATTTTTTCTATCAATAAATGTTTATCGTTTATTGATAGAAAAAATATAAAAGCTGTGTAGAGGCTATCCAAAAAATGGATATAATGGTTACTTATCAAAGATAATCACCAAGTTATATGACTAATTAGTTAACAGAGAGCCAATACACTCTATTTGTGTTAATGTGGCAGATAATAGGCTGCGGTGTTTGAGTTTGGCATTTCGGAATAGATACATTACAATTAATCACTCGCCATCGACAACGACCTGGTAGCATAGTGGTCAAACGTTTGGCCGTAGCACGAACAATACTATATTGAATACAACTTATTTTACATTTACATTTTTTACAGAAAATGGTGACAAACGAGCATACAGTTCACCATATGGTACAAACTTTTCACAAGGTCTGCCACACGTAACTTTTTTGACTTTTTTTTAATAAAACTCTAAAACGAACTTATACTCTATTCCAATTACGAAGTCCATTTTGACACTTCTTAGAACGTGACTCTTCACGTTTCGCATAATTTGAAATAATAATCATTTTTTGTGGTCGTAAATCATCATTTAAAAATACACAATCATGCTAAATCATTATACAATTAATTCAAACATACAATCAACATATTGTTTTTAGACATCGTGCTCAATATAATTAAAACTTTAAAAGATAATAATATTTTGCTGTCGTTTTACGCTTACGTTCTATAGTTTTATTTTTACTTTTTTACATAGTGGCGTGACTAAAAGAATCGTACAAAATCGATTATAGACAGATTCATTTCGCGAATGAAAATCTGTGAACACCGCGTCCACCTCGTGATCACGACTGCCATTTCGTTTTTCTCTTCAGTACGAGCGCAGAAGCCTTGAATACGATACGCGTG
>DWHP01004881.1:0-12279 GCA_018247895.1 Parnassius honrathi
GTTCGGTAATAAAAGTGTTAATTTTGGTAATTCAATCGGCAGTTTTTATTGTCACGAACCTCAAGCTCGTAACACTATTAAGTATTAAAATGCAGATGCATTGTCACCCCAGAGCACTAAAATGGAATCTTCAGAAGACACAAATTAGTGCGTTTACCGTTACAAAAAACCCCTTTGTAGTATCTCCTAAGTTCCAAGGCATTTTCTATGCTGGCTCAGCCTCCATCGGAATCTCGGATCGATATATCGACTGACCTACAGTTCCAAGGTCACTTGGAATGGAAGGCTAAATTGACCTCAAAAAGCTTGGCATGCTGAGCGTAGCGAGACAGTATTTCATGCCGGCACACCGCTTGCAACTTTACGAGACGTTGATTCGGCACATGGAATACTGAATCTCTGGGCCGGGGCTCCCAAATGCCAGCTACTTCCACAAGGCAGAACGTCTCGAATCGTCGACGACCGAGTCCTCTCCGATCAGCTCGATTCACTGGCGCTGCGAAGAGATGTTGCATCCTTTAGCATTTTCCATCGCGTCTACCACAGAAGGTGCTCTGAGGAATTGTTGAGATTAATTCTAGCCGCGACGAAACTCACTATGCCATCCACACGGTCTGGATGATTGGCAGACCAGCACTGTACGTTTTACCAAAAGTTTTCCTTCTCGTACGAACCCCTGTGAAATTGTTCACCACCTTCGAGACAAGAACTTACTACTTTCTAAAAGGTCGACAACACACATGAAATTCCCTTGGTGTTACAGTTATTCATAGGCAGCGGTAGTCCCCATCAGGTGAGCCGCATGCTCGTTTGCCTCCTCTTCTATAAAAAAATGTACTTGTTACATAATGGTCAAAATTCACGAAGCTGAACTTCTTTAATGTTTAAATAATAATCTAGGGCTGAACTCCTACCGCCTTAGGTAGTGAACATATTGGATCAGTATTATGAACTTTCAAATTCTTGTAACATCTTTCGCTGTTGTTTAACAAAACGAAAAAAAATCTTATTGGTTTAATATTGCATAATTTCTTATTAACTTCCTAGTACTTTCTGCATCACTTATACAGGTAAGTTATAAAATGTTACGGTGAATTAAATAACTCTTTAATTATTTAACACCTATTGCTTTTACCAAATATATTATTTTTATTACATATATAATATATAGCTATTCAGCGTACCTAATACCTATCATACATTACATTTATTTATTAATTACAGTGACATCTAGCATATAATGCTAAAACTACTTTGTATGTCAGCGCCATCTGGCGTTAGTATTTGATATTTCGATCTAGATTTCTGCTCAATTCGTATCCGGCTACAAGAGTGGGAGCTCACGTCACATCAGTGCAATTTACGGCATTTGGATTGGATTTTGACGTGTGACAGTAAACTGCATCTGTTGCAGATTGATGTGTACGAAATTGTAGATAGTCGGTAATGCAAAAGTGAGAGAAATGGCAGAAAGTAAAGGTGCGTTAATTGCGAAATCAGTGCAAAAACATGCAGGGCGGGCAAAAGAGAAGGTAGGTATTTATGGTTTTGTTACTTCTTATTGTGTTACGTTTTGTGGTGTTGATGTTAAAAACCATCGCTGCTAGTACTGTGCTGTGAAAGTAGTTTGCGAGGAATGCGTTGCCCCTGGCTATTCTCATGTGAGAATCTCGCTGGCGCGACCATATCATATTTATTCCATTACACCTGTTGCTCGTAACCTGTGGAGTGATTGTGATTTAACGATTTTGTACATCTTGTTTACTTAAAACTCAGCTGACTTTAGTATCTGCTACGTGGTTTATCGCGAGCGACCGCCTCTTATCATTTCCAGGGTATTGCCGGAGACTATTTTTAGGTCGTAGTAGCAGTCAAGATAAATTTGGATAGTAGGGGCATGGGTAGGCTGAATTTATTAATATTTGACAATAGCTCGTTGTCGTACGCTGTTTGTAGAACTATTGCATGAGCTATAATCACATATATAACAAATGTAAAAGTTTAGGAAAGTGTATAAAATTTATAAATAACGTATTCAGTAGCCACGGGAAACTGAGAAATGAGACAGACACATGGCACAGATCTCTTAATCTCTGTTAATTCGTATATCTATTATTTATTGCAAAGAATTACGAGTACATTACTTACCATTTTCACAAAAAAAAATATAACATAGTACACACATAAATGCAAAACTTTTAAATAATATTAAAACTATAAAAATTCAAGAAATGTGTTTCAATCACTAACAATCAAACTTAATTGAATCAAACTTGATTGCTATATATTTTTAGGAAATAATATTTACCACCAGCATAGTAAGTTAACAATAATGTAGGCTGTTGACCTATTCTGGCATCCATCCCATGTCTCCAACTACATTTTCAATTGCCAACTAATGGTAAAATCATTTGTATGTTTGAGATTTTATTTATTTGTACTTTACACTAGTGATAACTTTACTTCTTGTGGGGCAATATTACGTCTCTTTCCACATATTACTTTATGATTTAAACCTGATATTGGTTGATAAAGATAACATGCAAAAGTCTTTAATAACTCAATAATAATTACATCAACATAGCTGACATTTCATTCCAGGGGACACAGACCCTACCTGTTGAAGTACTTTTAGACAGTGTTGGAATTTTTTCTTTTGTTGAGTTGTCCACTAAGTATTCAGTGCTCCACAGTGGGGCACAGGGTAACAGGAGGTCTTAGCTTTGTGGATAAAGACTTACTATTTCTACCTTTCATGATCTTCCAGAATCTGTACTTTTCTACTTTTACTTTATCGTGGAATCAAGTAAAATATTACAAAATGTGTTTAAAAATTACTTCAATATAAATAAAATGACCACATCTTCAATGTATGCAAAGTCAATTTAACACACATTATTAAGAATAACTCAAAAACTACTGGTCAGATCTTGATCACATTTATATAGGACCACAAGAGAAGTACCAGCTTTCAAATGAAAAAGAATCATCAAAATCGATTCACCTAGAAAAAAGTTTTGACATAGCACACATAAAAAATAAAGTTGAATTGAGTGCCCCCTCCTTGTTTTAAAATCGGTTGAAAAATAAGAATACTTGAATCATAATGAGCCATTAGTATTCTAATTATTAACACATCAAAATTAAATTAACTTTTATTTTACCTATGTGGTAATGTTATCAGATAGCTTTGAAGTCATTAGTGTGGTCACATGTTACATTATCACATTTCATCCAATTGTTTATGGTTGTATTTGTTGAAAAGCCTTATTACTCCTGAATGAGTTTTTATAATTTAAACATAGCAATTATATAAAAGACTATCTGATCCATATATAATATGTATATGGCTTAGTAAAATTCAGATTCATGACATTTAAGTATATGCAAAGACATTTTAATATTTTATACGAAAAATATTATGTGTGAAAAGATATAGCAAAAATAAATACATATAATTATACTAGTGAAAAACGATTTCTTTTTATATATTTAATAAAAAGTTTTCTAAGTACACATATTTTAAGCCTTTTGTTCTGCTACACCAATAAAGCAGCTAATCAGCTCATTTTACATCCTTACAATTTTTTCAAATATACTGATTTCGCACTATAAACTTATTCACAATAAAACACAGTCACTTGGGGACAGTGTGGCTTTGGATTAGTGAACAAATTTTCAGAGCTGTATTGGCAGTGCCAGAGATTACTTTCTACAAATAAACTTATATATTAAACAACTTTATGTTATTATATTGATGTAGATTTAGTTTCTTTTTTGTTTATTCAAGTCTGGATGATAATAAACAGTTTAAGTGATGTTAAGTGGAAGAGGCTTTGTAGCTCAGAGGCTTGGCGCTTGCTGTAAATTTCACAAAATGCGAGCAACCTGGGTTCGTCTCCGCCAGCACCAATAAAATAGTGAATTGCAATTTTAAGTGCTATTTTACTTTCTGCACGGAGGTGAAGCAAAAACATCGTGTGGGAACCTGCATGTTTGAGAAATAAGAAAAAAATATTTTGGAAGATGTGTAGTTCGGCAACACACATTGGGACAAAGCAGTGGACGTTTCCTGCCTGTAAAACCCTCTCAGAAATGAGAGGAGCCCTTTGCCCAGCAGTGGGACGTATTGGCTCTATCATTTTAACTTTATGTGGATGCACTAGGCCATATTCACCTACACATAATATCATTTATTAAAAAATTTAAATGCAAATGTGTTGTCATATAAATAACTAAAAAGTTCATGAATATTACACTTTACAAGTAGGTAGGAATAGTATGTATAGTACAAGTGACATGTTTAGAATGAATATTCAAATCTCTTATAACTTTGTAAAATTGTGAATTCAATTAACATAATATATTATGTGAAGTTTCGTATAAGTATTTACGTGTCAAGGAAACCTTGACATCCTCTTAGCTAAGTCTAGTTTGTTACGTTACAGTGCTCCAGTTTTGAATGATGCTCAAGAACTTGCTATTTATGTATCTGATATTCTTATCATGGAAAAGTTTTAGTTATTATGTACTCTTAGGGACATATCATATTGTTTGGTGTTGTCAAAAAAATTTCTATTGGGAATAAAAGGAAAATCCTCTTGTCATCGAGGAATTATTTATCATTACATTATCATTATCCTTACAGCACTTTACAGGTCCATTGCTGAGCATAGGTCTCCCCCAAAGAATGTCACAAAGTATGGTCCTGAGCCACCTGCATCCATAGATTTCCTGCATATTTAAGCCAGGTCGTCACTTCATCTACTGGGGTGGCGTCGATCAATCACCGTCACAAATATAGTTTACGTACAAAAAAGTCAAATAATGGTATTTTTTGTCAGAGAATTAAGGGAGACTTGTTTAAACATATTATATTTGTTCCGTTTTGAGAAAGATTTGTCGTAATTTCCACGTTTGGTAGGTAGATTGTACAAATCCATGTGAAAACGTGATGTGAAGATTTTTTAGTATTTGGCATACACCGTATAAAGTTTAGGGTTGTTTTATAACATTGGGTAACAAATGAACACACAGTTCACCTGATGGTAAGTGGATGCTGATGCGGATGACCCATAGACATCCACATTTATCCTCAATTAAAAATCAAAATACAAATGCGTTGTCACCCCTGAGGACTAAGATGGAATGGCTCGATTCCAGTTAAAAGGGTCTCTGATTCTCTACGTTCACCATATGAAACACAGCAGCATTAAATTGCTATTTTACGCTGGTACTCTATGAGAGCGTGGTTCTACTCCGGTCGAGCCAACCCATTCGCGCTACAACTATAATATAGCTGCAGCGTGGCTGTACCACGTAAAGCTTGCGCGGTTTCTCCTGTATTTTGAGTTGATAAGACTAAATACGGGGATTTTGTTCGATGCGCCGTCTAAGTTTGTGAATAGAACAATATAAATATATATAAAGAGAACAAGTTCTTATAGTAGTGGCTTCTGTAGTGTGATTGCGGCGTAGAATCCACACTCCGTTTCGTCTCGTGGGTGTTTAAGAGGCGACTATTGGAAATGCTAAAAACATCTTACGCCTTTTGGTATAATATGACCATCTCTGATATTTACGCTAACATTATATATTTAACTGAAATTGTTTTTTAAGGGGCCCCCGACACGGTCATATGGTTTGATTCAAACACGTAGATTTTGGTTTGAGTCAAACCAATTTGATCGTTTACGCCGTTGGTATGACAGGTTTGATCAAACGTTACGTGTTCGAAGCTCGTTTGATGGAAATTTATATTTTGGTTTTGTTTGGAGCGCCATTTGACCGTGTTCGCGACGTGTTTGATCAAACCTCATCAGTCTTGTGCTAAATTTCGAAGTGATACGTTCTGTGTGGTTTCCAAAATGACAAAGTTCAAATAGACATTGAAAACGCCTCAACGTCGTCACGACACGATTTGTCGTCGGAAGTCACTATATCCAACGACTATATCAAACGATATCTTAGTTTGTACCATTCTTTGCACCAAATTCTTTTTCTTTTTTTCTTATTATTTAAGCAAGACATTAATACAACAAACGCGAGAAGATCTTTGTCCATAGTCGACGCCATTTTTTGAAATCACAATGGGACTTTCTTGTTTGTACTTTGAAGACACACTGCGCGCTTCTGTTTCATGCGAACTCAATGCGACATCAAACAGTTTGGTCAAACACGTGAGGTTTGAATCAAACCGTTTGACCGTCTCGGGGTCCCTTTACAATGTTAATAATTATATATTTAAATGAGATTATTTTTTACAGATTTCATACCGTATATATTACTCGAAACGTCGGGAATTTAAAATAAGATAATATACGCAATAAAATCCATAAAAATTAGTTGCATTTGAATATGACCGTCTCGATCATCAATCCGTCTACCATATACGTTTATATGGTAGAGCCATGCTGCAGCTATATTATGGTTGTAGCAAGAAAGGGTAGCCTCGACCGGCTTAGGACCACGCTCTCATAGAAAACCAGTGTGAAATAACAGATTGACGTTGCTGTGCTCGTATGGTGATTGTAGAGAATCGGAAACCTTTTTTACTGGAAATGAGATATTCCATCTTAGTCTTCAAGGGTGACTACGCGTCTGAATTTTGATTCTTAATCAGGGATGTAGTATGTAGATGTCTATGGGCCACATCATCCATTTAACATCAGATGGACTGTGTGCTCGTTTGTCACCTTTATTCTATAAAAAAACATGACAGTCACTGTCAAATCAAGCGCTTGATAAAGGAAGTAAGTAGTATTGTGTGTAGAGTATTCTATGTGTTATATCCCGATTGGGATTCCTGCTACTTAATTTTTCTTTTATATAGTGCGCTAGCAATTTATATTCATAAAATAGACCGTTTATTCATAAGCCTACCTGATGGTAAGTTGATGATAAAGCCTATTCATAAGCTTGACGGCTCGGTAGCTACTTGACTACGCTGAAGGCCGCGCGTACGATTCTCGCACGGAGCAAGTGTTTGTATGGTCTGCAAATAATTGTTCCGGTTCTGCATATTTGTCGTCAGTAAAATTTACGTTTTTTAATAATTTTAATTTATTTATGTAAAATGTCTTCACAATGCAGAAAAAAATCCTACTAGTATATATCTTGACGTCTTTTTAACAGAACTTATCTTGACCGTTATGCTGAGCAGGCGAATTGTTATTTAGATTTTTATTTAACTCAAAAATTAAAAAAAACTTTTTAGTTATTTAATTTAGTTCTATTTTTTATATTTATTGCCTCCATTCCCTAAAAGGCGCTCAGAGATTAGAGCGGGCGTATGCCTACGCCGATATAGTTTATTGTGTCAGACATGAATTCTATTATGCAGTAATTTTATTTTTATTAAGTAAGAGTATGTTATCGTGCGTCCGGTAATACGGATGAATAAGAATAGATTATTTTTGTTTTATCTTAGCTCTGATCTATCGCCTTTCGTACGTCTTCTAAGACCTCACTTAACCCCTTGCCGTATAATCAACACACGGTGCGGTTTCGATTGAATTTCTCGTTGAAAAATGAAAATTCTCACATCGATATGCAATTATTTTAACTAAATATAATATAATATAAAATAATTGGTAAAAAGAGACTGGTGTCGAGTTTAATCCAATTACTAATCATCATCGCCGCTACTTTACCGGCTTTTTACAGTTTGTTACAGATTGAAGCTGTTTAAAACAGGAAAACTTCGTCATTCTATTTATTATAGAATAAGAATGACAAACGAACACACAGCATAGTCCACATGATGGTAAATAGATGTTGGGGCCCATAGACATTTAGATCTATCCTTAATTAAGAATTAAAATACAGTCGCCTTGGCACTCCTGAAGTCTAAGGAATACCTCTTTTACAGGGTCACTTCAAAGGGTTCTTTACGCTAAGCATACGAAACTCGTAGCATTAAGCCGTTATTTCATGTTGGCAATGTGAGAGCGTGAATCTTTCCCGGTCGAGCCGACCTAATCGTAGTACATGTAACTGCAGCATGTCTCTACCACGTAAATAAACGCTAGTAGTTTATTTTTATAAACCACTTCCGATCGGTCCCCGGATGCCTTTCAAACTAATAGGACAAATCGGGGAAACCCGGATGGATGGCAGTCTTAACCAGTCACTAGTATTGAATCTCGAAAACATTGTTTCCACACAATTACTGTTTTAGCGGTCTCATAAAAATTCTAATTTAACGAGATAGAGTCCCATACAATGCAAGCGGCGCCCCCGGGCTCGGCCCGCGCAATCCCGCGCTTTCCCATGACGACGACACAATGGCGGACATTCTATTTATCGCGTATACGAACATTAGACATTCATTTTTTTCTCTGTATGATTACCATAGATGAGAATACGTGAATTAAAACCAGCAACTGGGAGAGAAATAATAAGTCTAAATCAAGTGCGAGGTTCTGACCAAGAAAGTGCCTATTCACCCTTGCCACGTTGTTCCTTGCTGTAGTGGCCTAGAAACTGAGAAGAGCAAACTCTTATAAATTTAACACAAGTCAAGATGTCTAACAAGCATAGTCTATATTATGTATTCGTCATAGAGTCTATCGACATAAACTACCTAAACGAATGGATTACGTGTTTTGCTGCCGCTTATACTTAGGGAAGATGCTGGGGTTATTTTTTTTAATGGATGAGTGTGAAAAAGATAAGGAGACGCTGTAGCCCGCAGCCATTTGTATCCACCCTCAATCAAAAATATCGAAATGCAGATACGATATCATTTCATGAGGTTGAAGATAGTGCTTCGCTACCAGTAAAGTGTCCGGCGTTCTTTTCTTACTACTAGAAAGAGAGCAGTTTTATGTTTTGTATTTGGTAAGAGAGTGATCATTCTCCTGATGAATCAATGCAGTCAAGTTTCTATCACGTAATAATATATAATATGCTAAGGTATATGCGTATACTCGTGTTTAGCAACACATGTCTGACCGGAATAGCTTTCGATCCGCCTACGCTGCCTTAATAACCTATACAAATATGAAAGCCCGATGTAAACGCGTTACCCCACATTATTTATAATGTAAATCCGCACCTACGGCCTACGGTACCTTGTATGGCCATTTTTCGACGTAAAGATGAGCCACTTTCTTTGTCCCCGTTGGTGCGATGCGACCACAATGCTAACTATCGTGAATGCTAATTTGACCCGTGTCTGTGAATGGAGGACGCGGCTTTGATCTGTACGTCCTTGTTCGTGTGGACCTTGCACATCTACGGGAGGTAAATTTAAAGATGCTTGACTTTGTTAGGTTCACTGTAAAGATTGCATTCTATTTGTATCAACTGCGAGTATCAAAGCGTCGTCAATTTATCGTGGTATTGTTTTAAAAAACTTAAATAAAGTTAAAGTTATTGTCTTTTTACGTCTTATTGTCATATCTCATTTCAATTTCTGAGAGACTGCAATATGGCTCTACCACGTAAGAAACGATCCAGCACATGATGGTGGACTTCATAAGACCTTGAATTTTATATTTGTTTATACGACGTGCAGATTTCCTTACCATGTTTTTCGTCACCGCTATGCACGTAGTAAATTAGCACTTATTTTTTATTGCCGGAAGGGATCAAACTTTACTTGCTCGTGTATATTGGAACGTTGACTGCCTCGTTGGTCTAGTGGTTGTAGTAGTGCAACTGCTGATCATGAGGTCCTGGGTTCGAATCCCGGGTCGGGCCAAAGAATTAATTATTGAGTTTTTCCATCAAGAAATTCTCAGTAGTTGCCCGGAGTCAGAAAGGTGGTAAGTTGACGGTCTCTCACCCCCGTGCCGCGGAAAGCACGTAAAGCCGTTAGTCCTGTGCCTGATCTCTCTCCAGTCGTGTCGATTTACCGTCCCATCGGGTTATGAGAGTGGGGGGATATAGAGTGTACCTGTGCTTGCGTGTACACTTGGGCGCTATAATCCTGCCCTGCGCCGATGGCTAGCCTCCGTTGAGGCAGGCTGCCGTGGCCGGAAATCGGTCTGGAGGACATTATTATTATTGGAACGTTGAGGCGAGTGTGTGGACTTATCCCGTGTGCTACCAAAGCTTAATAAAATTTAAATGTTTTTTAAGTTTTTTACATTATTCATCATCATGATCATCACTACAGACTACCAAAGTCCACTGATGTGTATCACGGCCATATACGGCCTCATATATTTGCTATAGTTGCCACGCTAGCCAGGCGGTTAGGTAACCGCTGATTTTTGTTCTCTAGTTGCTTTTCTCAAAAAAAACCCTATTAGGGAGATGCTGCTGACCATCTCCTGCTCCAGTTTCACTCTGTCGGCTCTTGCGACATCTACGGGACGATATGGGATAGTGGGTATTCTTGTATGTAGTGGCGCTACACGCTCCATATTTTATTGGATAAAAATTATATTAATGTCAGCACGGTTTAAAAATAACACAAAATAGACTCGTAAAAAAAGTTTTGTTATTTATTTTTTTAGACAGTCCCATGTTACATGCAAATACAATAAATGTTCGTGTTTGTTGAACTATTCAACATGTTCGCTGTTCTAACTTACTGTGTGTGGAAATTATGTCGGGTGTTTAACGGGCCATTAGTGTTAATTAGCCACGAGCTGATTTTTGACAGGGTTTGCGACACGTTCATTTAAGTGAACACTAAACAAAAGTATTGTATTAATAGGGCTGGCAACACATTGCTCGCGTTGTATTTTGTAGAGAGCTTTTAGATTTTCATATAAAATATTATAGCCTTGATTCTTCTTGGCTATCTCTTAGTAAATTTTCATCACCGGTTGAGCTATACCGAAAATTAGCCAAGTCAGCCAAAAAAGTTGAAAAATTAATGTTTATGCATAGCAGCGTGCAAATATAATCCCTGAGTTTAATAGAAGTCAGTTATTTCAACGTCACAGACAGACACTTCATTCTTATTTATATGTAAGGTACGTGAGGGTAATATGGTCTCTTTAAGCTTTGCCGCCCTATAAAACCAAAACTAAGAGAAGGACAGAAACTAAAACGCAAAGTCGTATATTAATATATTAAGAAAAAAATTAGTAAACAGGTTTTGGCAATAGTTAGGAACACTTTCAAAAATCTTTTTAAAAAACTAACTACACTCTCGACTAAAATATTAACTATAATGTCAATTGTCAAAATGGCGTCCATAAAACAACGCCCTTTTGAGCTCTTATTATTTCATTGATTGATGAAGAGCTATCATATCACAAAGCCATCTAAGCAGACATGGCTGTAGTTTTTGAGTTATAAGAAAGTTCTACATATATTTAATATTTATGATTTCAATTTACAGTACAGCTTATTTAATAATATGTGCCTTATGTTAGTGGTCTATACGAAATTTATTACACTAATATCAGGTATCTTTTCCGGTAAAAAGTTTCATGGCCTATGGAAGAGAACCATTCTACGTAGGTCGCTCAGTAAGTTTTGAGATGCTCGAAATTTAAAAATGGAACGCACCCGTGTTATATGTTTCTGAAATGCAAACTTATTTAAAAATAGAACTTGATAAGCCAATTGCTCAATATTAAAAAAAAAACCAAGTTCTATTATGATTTATGATTTTAAATTTGGTTTAACCGAACAATTAAGTTTACAACGGTTACAATCAGCATTAGGGGCTTCATCACGCGCAACAAGTTTTAGGTGGTTTGCTGAATTCAAAAGGAGTAAAATTAACCTTAAAGATGACACAAGTACCGGGGCCCCGCAAACAGCAGTAACGGCAGAAAATGTATGGACTACCGAAATGTTGGTGCGAGAAGACCCACGAATCACCTATACGGACATCGAAAAGATTGTAGGCATTAGATCGGGGAGCATTCATACCATCCTACATCAATATCTTGGATTGAGGAAGCTTTGTTGTCGATTGATTCCTCGTTTACTTTCCGAAAGCGAAAAACAGACTCGTGTGGATTGGTGCCATGTAATGTGTCTACGTTTTGAAAACGGGACATCTAGGAGTTTCTGAAATCGTTACTAGTGACGAGACATGGATCTATCAATATGATCCGGAAAAAAAGAGGCAATCTTCGGTATGGGTCTACCTACTCAAAAGGATAGTTACCGACAAAACTGCAAAGACCTTGCAACGTCAAAAAAATGGTTGCTAGTTATTTTTCGCGGGGCGGACACTTGTCGACGTCAATGCTGGAAAATTGTAGGGCAGTCAACTCTGAATGGTATGCTACAGTTGCATTACCCAAAGCTTTTCAAGCTGTGCGGGAGAGAAGATCGAAGCCTGGGCTTCGGGGAACCATGCTG
>DWHP01004882.1:0-12279 GCA_018247895.1 Parnassius honrathi
CATCTTAGTCCTCACGGGTGACAACGCATCTGCATTTTAATTCGTAATTGAGGATAGATGTAGATGACTATGGGCCAACAGCAACCACTTACCATCAGTTGGACTGTATGCTCATTTGTCACCCTATCGTATTAAAAAAAAACCAAGCAGAACGAGGAACAGCGACCATATTATTCTGGGGTAATAGCACAAAAATATGACCGTTCTGTAATAAGATCCTGCCTTAAGGTCCTTAAGGTGCTGACATAAGGCGACTCACATGCCTACAGCAGGGCAACCTACTAAATAACTAAGCTAAATAATAACCTCTCCATTTTTCGAAAATCAATGATTTTCATAGCGAAAACTTAAAAAAGAACCAAAGCTATGCAGATTCATTGATATTTTGATAAAACTGGCGCTATTTTCAATACGTGTGTTCAGCGGGACGTACATTTTCGTAATGGACTGTACACGGTAGGCACGTGTGTACACGGTAGAGACAATTCTAATTTTGCCTCGATCTCTGTATAACCTAAATTGCCCTGCGGCAGGCATGTGAGTAGCCGCCTCCCGTTTGCATATCAGTTAGCTATGTAGTTAGTTACATAGTTACAGCCTATATAGGTTCCACTCCTGGGCAAAGGCCTCCTCTCATTTCTGAGAGGGTTTTAGGGCAAGGAATAGACCGCCGCGCAACCCCAATGCGTGTTGGCGAACTTCACATGTCCTCGAAATATTTTATTATTTTATACTAGCTATGTGATTATTTGGTGTATTATTTTTTATTATAGTCCGACTAGGTAAGTCCAACTTAGACCGAGAGGTCAATCGACGGATTCAACTCGCCCGGCAGCGTTAGAGAAGTTACGACATATCTTCTCGTCAGGTATACCTCAAACTCTGAAAACTAGATTGTACAACCAGTGCGTGTTGCTAGTGTTGAGTTACGGATCTGAGACGTGGTCCTTCACTGCTGGCCGTATGAGGACACTCAAGGTCGCTCAGTGAACTATGGAGTGTGCTATGCTGGAGTTTCTCTGTGTGATAGACTCAGAAATGAGCATATCCGCAGTAAAACCAGAGTGACCGGCATAGCCCAACGGATTAGTAAGCTGAAGTGGCAATGGGCTGGCCATATAGCTCGAAGAATCGATAACCGATGGGAAAGAAAGTTTCTCGAGTGGCAGCCTCGTACGGGTAGGCGTAGTGTAGGGCGACCCCCCACTATATGGAATGACGACCTGGTAAGACATGCAGGAAGTCGATGGATGCAGGTGGCTCAGGACCGTGCTTTATAGCATTCCTTGCGGAAGACCTACGTTCAGCAGTCGACTTGTGAAGGGCGATAATGAATGAATACATACACAGAAATTCCTTACTTATAGTATAGCATACAATAATGTTATACAACCATACAGTGTTTATTGGGTATTTAGATCAGCGATCGATTTATTTGTCTGTTATTAGTATGCTTTCTGGCATTACTTCAGGGAGGCCTATGTTCAGCAGTGGACTTGTGAAGGGCTGTAATGATGATGATGATGATGTGCGATTATTAATATTTTGTAACTTTTCTAATTTTTTGTCTGGTATAGAGCTCATTTGTTATCCGGAATAAAGATTTTATTAATATTATTCTTAAAGAAGTATTTAATATTTATTGGGCGCTTTTAAATTCTTTTAATATTTTTCTATCTCATTTTTCAAAAATTGGCATCAGGCGAACATCAACAGAAAGTTAAATTAAGCACTGTCGCACACAGATGACTAAAGACACTACAATGTTACAAACTCATTAAGTTGCAAATATTTAAAGTGAAACAAAACCGGGCCATAAAACCCCGTATCTATCAGGTCCAATAATTAAAAAAGGGTATTTCAATAGACCACTAAATATAGAGGTGTACATTGTCCGCGACTGAACGACGCCCTGCCACCGCTTCCGCGGTATACAACGCCGGCGCGTTAAAATATATGAGCTACTTAAGGCTAGTAACTAAGTAAAACTTTCATGGATCACAAATAGACTGAAGTCGTATTTTATGCTTAATCGGTTAAAGCAGCCATATAAAATGAAAATTATTTTACGGATTTTATCGCGTTCATATTTTGTAGGCGAAAATAATTAAACGCGATAAAATTCGTTAAATTTGTTTCATTTAATGTGTTGTAAATATAGGAAATCATTGAAGTAGCCGTAGTTAATATTTCAAATCATAATAAAAATAATGATATGTACTGCCTGCCGAGCGTGGCAACTGTGGCATATGATACATATGAGAGTAAGTAGTTATTTGCGTGGTAGAGCCGTGCTACAACTATATTATGGTATCTCTGTGTGCGGTTTTTTTTATTAATAAGCAGGTTTTCTAACGTCGGTCCTTATATATGTTTTATTTGAATCGGTTCTGTCATTTAAAGTTTTTTTTTTTTGTTTTATTTCGGGAGGTTTTACAATTTTCAATTTAAGTTATAAGGGGAATGAATTCGGCAATTCGTCGTAGAGAATGATAATATTGTTAAAAAAATCAAATAAAAAATCGATGCAGAGTGTGGCTCGCTCACTGTTTACAAAATATAGATGGGTCGTAACTACGATAAAATGCCTTGTTGCGAGTAAAAAAAGTTATTCGGTCCTCTACACTCACTATGCGACACACAGCAGTATGATGCTGCTATTTTCCAGTAGCATTCTGTGAAAGTATGGTTCTTCCCCGGTTGAACCGACACATCGTTCTACGTTCATAATATAGCTACGGCATGGCAGTATCACGTAAACCACAGCCTTACTTTTAAAAATAACTTGTGTTATTTATCAGCGTTTTATTCGTGTTGGTATTTTCTCATCAACGACGTAAGCATAACACGTCATTCATAGAATGCATTTAAGACATGTAACGCGCTGACGGACGTCCATGATGCGACTTTAATGAGCTGAGGTTCAATCCTACTTCGTGCTTTGTCCCTTTCCATCTTAAGCTGTTGGATGGCAACGGAAAAAACAAAGTATGTAAGATTAAACTGTTTCCCCATGGAATGACTCATTGAATTCATTTTATACGTACAATGAAAGCAAATTATCATATAAACATAATGTATCCGACTAAATAGTGTTCCAGACAGGCACCATAAGTTAACTTTACACCTCATTGGTCTAGAGTCATTTAACCGGTTCTACAGTATTTTAGAAGAACGGTATCTCCAGTTTAAACCACAACCGCGTGGCTTTGTTGGTTAGTGAATCTAATCTCAGTTTGATCTTGAGTTCAAATCCTTTAAAGAGGTCAGTACTTTACTACAAAAATAAAAGGTGTTGAAGATTGACTGCATTTTTTTATATAAAAGTAACAAACGAACTAACAGTCAATAGTAAGGTATGTTACGACAGCATACGATCACAATGGACCATTTAGGTCGCAGTGATACCGGTTTTTTTCCCTACACCTGCATAGCTGCTCGCATATAATAAAAAAAACACTACAACTTTCGCAGAGAAGATTATCGATGCGTTGTCAGTACTGGGGACTAAGATATTTTTTTTCTAGGATAAAGGTGACAAACGAGCACACAGTCCACCTGATGGTAAGTGGATGCTGTGGCCCATAGACATCTTCATTTATCCTGAATTAAGAATCAAAATGTAGATGCGTTATCACTCCTGAGGACTATTACACTTGCCATACGAAACAGCAGTATTATGCTGCTATAAAGATGAAATATCCCACTGCCTATAATTCCTCTTCCATTTTATATAAATATAAGTCCTCTTACCATTTTAGCCGAAACACAACAATGAATGCACTGCTACATGGCGGCTGATGTTAATATGTTTCTTATAGAAAAAGAGTATTTTCGACGCCATAATAAGGAAATTGATGAAAGAGCAAAAAATATTGTAATTGAAAACGACATTTTATATTTTCTTATCTTTATCATCATTGCAGTCTATCGCTTCATAGGAGGGTTTGCCATAGTTACCAGGTTAAGAGGAGTGTGAGCGGAGGAGTAAGCGTTGACTATCGCAGTTTTTTACTATTCTGGTTATTAACAAGAATCAGTTTCCATCTGTAACCTCCTACAATACTCATGGAATTTTAAGGTAACTAATTTGAAAATATTTTTTTTATTTAATAAAAACTGTTACCCTCACTCTATGATTATCTCCTATGTCGTGGAGCCATTTAAAATACATTAATCGCACAAGGGAACCTGGAACAATCAATTGTAGACTCTAAAAATACTTGTTTCGTGCGGAGTTCGAACCCGTGGTCTTCAAGGTCGCAACTAATTACTAAATTACGGAGATATCATGAAATAATTTAATTTTTTTATCTATGAATCAACTATCATCACATAAAAGGAATAACCACAATTTCCTTTCCAAACTCAAGTTTTATGCAAATTAACATTCACAGTTGCGCAAAACTAGCCGATTCAAATCAATAAACGATCGCTGGAACGTCCACCTTATCTGGACTAGTCAGTACGTGAAGTAGGCTTTGCTAATTATTAACGATAAGTTATCTGCTTGTTAAATAAATTGCTCTGAATGCTGATTCTGATGCGCTGTTCCTTATTTAATTATATATTGCCAGTAATTTGTAGAAAATGTATGAAACTAAAAAATTATTAATAAAAATGGAGGACTACCCAGTTTTCTTCGAATCCTTTTTTGTAGAATAAGGGTGACAAACGAGCACACAGCCCACCTGATGGTAAGTGAACGCTATGGCCCATAGCCGTCTACATTTATCCACGATTAAGAATCGAAATGCAGTCCCCTGAGAACTATGATAGAATGCCTCGTTTCCAGTAAAAAAGGTTCTCCTGTTCTCTACACTCACCATAGAAAAAACAGCAGCCTTAGGCTACTATATTACGCTGGTATATTCGTGAAAATATTAAAGTTTGACATGAAAATAGAAAAGAAATGTTAAAAGATAATTTCTCTATATAATTCCTCAAAGAATCTCGTTGAAGCAGACAAAACAATAACGCATGCAATTTTCCAACCAACAAACGTACAATCGTTAATCTTTGGTATGCGGATGACACCATACAGAAAGTTTGAATCCTGGTCCAATAAGATTTAAAACAGAGGCTGAAGAAGTTATCTTTTACGTTCCGGACAGAAACTAACTAGAAACACTCGCTCATGTTCCGGTAAGGAAAAAAGTGACACTTTAAATACGTATACAGTAAAATGTGTAATCTTAAAAGTAGAAAAGAATACTGAAAGTGTAAAGGAATCTTAATTACAAAGTAGCGGAAATTAAATACAATATATAAACATATTATATTTACATATATTACTACAGAAACGACCGCGAAGAAACTAAAGAATAATTATAAATAATAATTAATATAAAAATGCTATAGTCTACAATTTCCCTGGTATCGCGGTTGTTCATGGGCGGCGGTAGTCAACCATCAGGTGAGCATGCGGCTCGTTTGCCCCTTCTTCTATTAAAAAAAAGCATACACTGAGCCAAAATCCAATACTTGCAACACATCACTCACGCGAAATATTTTTTTATACAATTAGATATTAAACTAAATATATATTGTACGAATTCAATTGATGCTAGTAAACGAGTTCTAATGATAATTTATTTTTAATTATAACATGCGCGTTCTGTTTCATTTTAAAAACTACCAATATTTAATATTTTAAACTGTTTATACATTATACATTTATACATTTTTATAACGCTTTTGTAAATGTATGATTCACAATAGCTTGAAAGTTAATGTTCTTATTTGCCGTGTTTCATTATTGGCTATTGAATTACGAGAGTAAATTCTAGTAGCGAGGTATCTGCACTATGACAAAGATGCGTATCCTTAAAGTTGAGGGCTCGATTAAACGCAGTAAATGAGATGCGATATCTCGTCGCATCGCTAAAAGCCTAGAAAGCTGAATGCAGGCAGCTTTCACCTATCTTATGATCCGGTGCCCCTTTACTGTTTTTACGATGTATTTATATGGCACAATGATAAATAAATATTTACCGCGCAATAAAGACGCACATATAGTGCTCATAACAAAAGCGTGGTGAAAATCGAGTTTAATGGAAACGTTGATCAAGTTAGAACTAATAAACTATCACTAATACAGCTCGATCTTGGAGTTCTTTATAAAATTATGAGAATCACTTTTTATTCTATATAAATTATAAGTTCGTATTGAGTCATTTTTTCATTTATCGCTGGTTGGAAAACCCATGTTCTACAAGGAACCAGCAAGATTATTTTATCTAAATAAAATAACAGACAATAAAAACACAGATTTAACAAATTACTTACAAAACCTATTAACCTTTTTCTACAATCCCGTGAATCATATATTAATATTTCGATTGTTTAACTATTGTATCTTATTCCCGGACAGGGTAGTTGTCAAAAATTAAAAATAGTTAAGCTGTTATTTCACGCCGGTATTGTGGACCCCAAAGACCTATATAACCACGGACCCATTCGTGGTACAACCATAATATAAGCAGCGACATGACTCTACGACGTAAAAATGTTTTCTTTTAAATAAGAATACAAAACATTGAACAAAACTAAAAAATAAAAGTTTGTATTTTAACTTAAGTTTATTGTGCTTTGCAACTCCCACAGTCATTAACAGAACTAAGGTGGTGAAGTATTTAACGTCCTTTCCTGCTTCACTGAATGTAGGCATACTTCACATGTCTTCAAATATTTTTATACCTTGAGATGTTTTGACTCACCTTCATGAATGTGTGTGTATGAACCACCAACACGCATTGAACTACAGCTTAATATTTTTTATAGAATAGGGCGAAAACAAGCCACATGATGGTAAGTAGATGCTGTGGCCTATAGACATCTAAATTTATTTATTTAAGAATTAAAATCCACATGCGTTGTCACCCCTAAGGACTTCAACAACAATGTAACGTGTTATATATAAACTGTAACTTTTTAAAGATGTTGAAAATATTTAGCTAACATCTGCGTTTTTTTTTATAGGTACGATCAACAAACACCGAGTTTTTTAATCCCGATGATGCCTCGTTTAAAGATGAAACAAGCGTCGTATTATGAACGGAAGTATGTCTTTGCTGGTGTTGTGGTGTTAGGATTAGTGGCGACAAGACTAGTCACGCAATAGTTGGAGCGTGAGAGGTGCACCTCAATCTAGGTAAGACACATCATTTTTAAATATTTAATCATCGATTTTCTTATCTATATCTTTAATGTCATGTATGTCCAGAAAGTAACGACTGATTCTAATTTTATTAATGAACTATCTTTACATATTTACAACAGTTATACAACCAGTGATTTCAAAATATCAAAAGTATAAATCTCGAAAATCTAGGTTAAATATTATTCCATAAGAGTTCCATCACTGATAATTTTCTTCAATTTCCCACGATAACAAACCCTGTGAGAGAATATTAATCGCCCATTCTCATGCAGTGATTTGAAGTACGCCGCTGTGAGAAATTAAATAAGAAATATGAATGTCGGAACTTTTATTCAATAAAGCTTGCAAAAAAAAAATGACATCTCCAACTTGACTTTTTGGTAAAATTATAATTTTATCTGGTTGGAAAGGTTATTACTATCACCATTATAGTTATCATTGCTGTTGTTTAATAACGAATATACTACGTGAGGGTAATATGGTCATCCGAGTAATATGGTCACTTTCCTATAACTTAAAATTTACAGCCTTGTTTGCATAGATGGCTTTGTGATACGTTAGCGCTTCATGTAAAGGATCAAAAGGGCGTTGCTTCACCGACGCTACTTTGACAGTTGACACTATAGTAAATATTCTAGTAGATTTTAGTATGGTGTAGTTTAGTTAGTTTTTTTAAGTTGATTTTTCGAAGTGTTCCTTATTATTGCCAGAGCTTGTCTTTTTTATTAATATATTAGTTATAGTATACGGCTTTGTGTTTTTGTCTGGTTTGATAGGGCGGCAAAGCTTAATATGACCATATTACCCATACGTAGTACAATTTATTACCTAATAAGTGACAGTACCTAATGGTTAAAGCACATACAATAGCGATTTTCATTCTTATTGTAAGTATTTTCACTGACTGCTTACAATAAGATCTCGAATCGAATTCTGCAAAGGACTTGACAAATTCATGTTAATCTCACAGCTGGAACGATTCACGATACCATTTTAATTATCATATGGCCAAACCTGTGACTACATAAAGCTCGTATTATTTGAGTAATTCGTTAGGACGCCGTGCCTCTCTAAATGTAATGCAGGCTGACCGAAATGTCATAACAAAGCAAACAAGCGGGGAACACGGTGGAAATAAAGCGGAACGGAGCTCCTGTTATTTCTTCAGTCATCCGGCAAGAGTCAACTTGTAGTTTTGACAACTAGACAAGTTTAATAGCGCTGAAACCAGGTATTACATCCATTAAGTTATTTCATTACCTAATCAACGGAATAAAATCAATTTTGTAACTAACAGTTAAACCACTTAGGTTTGCCTATTAATTACACAATTTATGTTGCTTGTATTGCCTTTTATTGAAAATACTAGTATTTAACTATACTACGTGACAGTAATATGGTCATGCGGTAAATATGGTCACTTTCTAATAGCTCAAAAACTACAACCTTGTTTGCATAGATAGCATTATGATACGATAGCTCTACATCATCAAATAATAAATGGTCAAAAGGACTCAGCTTTATCGACGCCGTTTTGACAGTTGACGTTATAGTAAGTGTTATGTAAGTGTTCCTAATTATTGCCAACGCTTGTTTGCTATTTTTTTTTCTTAATATAATGGTTATTCTTAGTATACAACTTTATGTATTTGTCTCTGTCCTCCTCCTAGTTTTGGTTTTACAGGGCGGCAAAACACAAGATGACCATATTACCCTCACGTACCTTATAAATATTAATAATAATTTGGTTTATTTTTAGTATTTAGTTGTTATAATAAAGATGAATTGTTAATGAAAAAAGTGTTTTTTTATGAAACTGAAGGGACTACAAAACTTACAGTGGTCAATGGCTATTGCAGTTCACGGACACCAGCATCCAACTTTAAGCTAAGTCGGCTACAAATGCGATGTCACCGCTGATATGGAATGCCTCACGGCCTGTTAACATGGCGGCTTTCCATGCCTTCAGACCCGAACACTGCAGTGCAGTCCTGCTATTCGGTGGTAAAGAAAGGTAAGTATGATTGGGAAAATCCAAAAATGCACGCCTCACGAGCATTTTTATTTTTTTCATTTAATTTCTTTGAAAAAAAAATCTTTTAAACTTCTATGAGTCTAATAACAACCAGCAATAGAGATCATGCTGAGAATGAATGGAAACTTATCCAGCAACATGAACTTTTTATGCAATGTAGATTATAAATAATACTGATTGAAAGTCACTTTTTTTTAAATTTACCGCTGGTTCGGAAAAAACCTCTGTCCTGGGAAGAACCAGCAAAAACCCAGCGGGACTATTTTTTTTAATAATAGCTTACAATCATGTATGTTACAATTAACAACATAAAACTAATTAAAAATAGCTTGGTAGCGATCACCCTTCCCAGGGGTTATTATCATCCAGAAATTCTTTAATATTGTAATAACCCTTTTATGAGAATGAGTATTATATGAGTAGGTAGTAGATATAGTAGGTATTTAGATCTCTTTCATGGGATATTGCTATACAGTACGCGTATAGCAGTACAGTACTACACGCGTACTATACTGCAGTACGCGATGGGTATTCTATCAACCCATCTGGTCCCGTGAGTGTCGCAGGAGTTGTCTATCTGTCGACTGGTGACCGGGAGCGACGTGATTACAATTCTGCCTGCCAGTTGCGGCAGTTACAGACATTCTCTGCATTCAGAAAAGGACGATGGTCATCTGTGTAATATTTCTAGGAAAACAGACCCGTGGAACAAATTAGGAGCTAGAAGTCTCTCAATATTGTGCTACAGAGGCTGCGCTTGGAAACCTTTCTTCTTGGTTGTCAGCTATTGACCAATTCCCATAACAATTAATTACTCTTTTTACGGTACATTTTTGTTTTGTTCATGTTCATAATAATATGACCTACCGACGATAAGAACCAGAAACTGGCTTATGCAGGAAGTCTGTGAACATGTTCAAGATCGTCCCCACCATTACATCAGATTTGATAAACCACAAATTCTCGCAAATGACCATCGATTCCTACCAAGTATGATACGCGAGGCTATTAAAATTAAAAAATATCCCAAATTCAATAGAGAAGATCGATGGGTGCTGCCATCAGCTTGGGATCCTATAATTAACAAAATTAAATCCCAACCCAAGCATACCACTACAAGTCTTCAACATATATCTTATATCGATAAAGGCCAACTATGACATTAAAACGTCGAACATTTCAATTCCTCCTGTGCTGTAAAGCATCTGGAACGTCAGGAATTAAAAATAATTTGATTAAACGCGATAAAATCCGTATACCTAAATAGTTTTATTCAACGTCGTTACAAATTTATTTTTCCCAATTGAAATGAAAGTGCTGTAGTAGTACTTATATATATAAAGTACTTACGCTGACCAATTATTTTAAAGATTCCTCTTTTTCTTTTTTTAAAGATTCCTCGATTTATTTCTTATGAATGTTAGACATTTTGAACAGATTAATATCCAATACAATACGTAATAACGCCACCCTACGTTGCCTATATCATTTTAAAATTTTCCACTGGTTAATTCCCTTATACTTCCTATTCATAGCCTATGCAGATGTATGCTATCCAGATCTCTCGCCAAAATCTTCTTAACAAGTTGGAGCGTCTTCTCTACAACTGTACAAGATTTTTCTTTAACTTGCGAGAATAAGGCCACATTACTGCTTTCCATTTCAAGCTTAAATTGATTTTTATTACGTTATATATATACGCTAACAGAAGCGTTGCTCCAGAATCTTACTTATCCCTTTTTTCAATATTAAATGATTCGACGTCTCCCTTCTTATCATAAACATAACTTCCATTTTCGGCATTCAACTCTCGACCGTGAACGTCGTTCCTCTAACGTCCTGAAGATCCACAAACCTTAAGCATAGCACTGGTTTCCTTAATTCTTCATTTACAGTTCGGGCAATATTTCTCTGGAACGTCCTGCCCGTTGATATAAGAAAAACACCGCATAAGCATACGTTTAAAAAACTGGTCCGATACCTAACACTATCTAAACTCAATTTGAACTTTTATTTATAACTTTATATTAATTCATTTTATATGCATTAAGTATATATTTATACACACATTCATTATTTATTATTTTCTACATGAGTATTAGTACTTGCTTATGCATATATATTTTACGTTTATTTACGATATATGTCGTCCAGTCATTTTAATATTATTTTGGTACGTACCAACTTTTACATGTCTAATTTTCCCAGAGTTAATGATTTCTTAAATTTACGCGAACACTACACATTGAATAAAATTATATTTACGGATTTTTTCGCGGTTAATCAACTATTTTTCAAAAATAAACTATTTTCGTTTAATCAATTATTATTTAACTCTCTCAGAAATGAGGTGAGGCCTGTGCTCAGCAGTGGGACGTAAATAGTCTGTAAGTTAACTTTTTTTACAATTATTATTTTAAGGCATTAAGTCCGTCCATTTTAACCCTTAGATTAAGGTGTATGGCAATAAAGATGAAATAAATAAATAAATATTACATAACATGATCTAAACAGAAAATTGTTTACAAATATTTGCCGTTAATAATATATCAGGAGTTTGAATATAACAAGCACTAAAATAGTTTTTTTTAAATTAAGTTTGATAAAGTAAGGCATGATAACAAAACATGTAAACTAAATATAGTGATAACGAAGAGGAGCGCAGGACGTCACAGTTGCATCGCGTAATTACGAACCAGTGCTGTAATTATTATCATCCGGCAAATGTGTAATGGCGTGCAATTAAAAAGATAATTGTGTTGAATTCGACCGGGGGTCGTGTGTGCCGGAGCTGCCGGAGGGAAGGCGGGGTGAGGGGTCTCATCCGGTACCAAGTAATTGAGCAGTTCATAGTAATGGTTTCCCGTGTAATAACCCTCTTGAAGATCATATGTGCGATTATTTCGTTAATATTTAACCCGTAAAACTTTACATATTTCTTCTACGAGGGCGGCACTGAAAATTTCGGGAATCAAGGAAGTGACACAACATTACTATTTAAAAACGTATTTATTGCTTTTCGAAGTATTCTCCGCGAAATTTGACACATTTTTCCATACGATGGAACCAATCATTGAAGCAA
>DWHP01004883.1:0-12279 GCA_018247895.1 Parnassius honrathi
TGTGGCATACCTTGGGGGAGGCCTACGTTCAGCAGTGGACTTGTGAAGGGCTGTAATAATGATGATGATGATGATGAATGTTAATATTTTGATTACCATTACGGGCGACTGCTATTTGCGAAATTTTAACTAACGATCTATTGAAATATTACGTATGTAAATCGAACCAATGTAATTTTATATGATGTTCGAATCCCGGGTCGAGTAAAAGTTAGTTTTTCTGTCGAGAAATTTTAATTAACAGCCCGGAGTCAGGAAGTTGGCCGTGTTTCAACCCCGTACCTCGGAACGCATGTAAATCCGTTGGTCCTGTGCCCGATCTCGCACCGATCCTGTTGAATTAGTGTTCCATCGGTCTACGAGTGTAAGGAAATAGAGAGTACATTTGTGTTTGCGCTGCGCAGACGGACGTTAAGGACGTTATTTTAATTTATATTATCCTACATTATTTAATATAATTATTGGACAATAAATCATAATGCTTCAGTGCGTACGTATTTGGAGATCTACGACCCAATCTAGTGCTTGTCGTACATCAAACTCAACATTGATAGTGATGCCTACTGTTTTTAGTGACGTAAATTCTGTTTTTCGCATTAGTTCGAATAAAGTATTTGAAATAGTTACCTGATTTTCCTGTTAGCTCCAAGAGAAGACTATTTTCTCCTCATACTGTATTAAGTTCTCCTCACACTGTATAAGTCAGTAGTTTAATAATACTGACGATGCTGACCCTTCAGCAAATTGTAGGAATGTTTGCATTTTATGTTTTGCTTGTCTGTTCAACAACATTTTTTTACACGTGGTAGAGCCACGCTGCAGCTATATTATGGTTGTAGTATGAATGGGTCGGCTCGATCGGGACACGCTCTCTCTCGTGAGTGTAGAGAACCGCAGAGCCGTTTTACTGGAATCGAGTCATTCCATCTTAGTCCAAAGGGGCGACAACGCATCAACCCCTATAACCCCCTAACCTATATAAAAAAACTATGTTAGTTGCCACGCTTTGCAAGCGAGTTTGCAACCGCAGTTTTTTATTATTTTGAGTTGGTATCGGGAAGATGTTTGCTGCCCATCTCCTATTTCAGTTCTCCTCTATTGCTATCTTACGAAACCCTTGGAATGATAAGGGTAAGTGGACTCTCTTACGGCGCCACTACACGGCGCCGGCAAATTGTACAGAGGAGTAGAATCGACCAATATCTCTGGCGTAGGGGGACTATGAGAAAGCATTGGGTTGCGTCGAAAATTCGGGCGGCGCCATAGTCCCTTGAATCAGCGGCGTCCGGTTGGCTATCAGGAAAATATTTCTATACAGCAATATGACCACATTTTATTTTCTCTTTATGAATTTGTTCCTTGTTACTTTTCTGTTTTCTTGATGTTCAATAAATAGTATTGTATTGTGTATCAAATTACTTAAGTATTTTTACGATAAAGCTGCGATCGCTATCCAAGTACAGAACCACAGTATGAAACCTATCCAACTGTAGAGATATACAAAACGGGGTGACTTTTTATCTCTGAAACTTCATCGTCACATTGGTAAACTTTTTCTAGCTACTGGATTGAAAAGGATACGGCAAGTACGGCAAGATGAATATGGATATGACAAGAAAATGTGTAATATATATGTCCTAGGTTACACCTATGTCGGTAGTTATCGGATCCACTTCAATCGAAGTTATTGACGAGTAAATTTACTGTTTACTAGAACACATTATATCATGTTTTTAAAGATCTAAAATAACTTACCACATGGTAGAGCCAAGCTGCAGCTATATTATGGTTGTAGCACGAATGGGTTGGCTAGGCCGGGGAAGGACCACGCTCTCACAGTAAACCAGCGTGAAATAGTAGCCTAATGCTGCTGTGTTTCTTCTTATGAGTGTAATTTTGACTGGAAGCACAAGGCATTTTATCTTAGTATCCTTACGGGTGACGACGCATCTGCATTTTAATTCTTAATCGAGGATAAAAATATATGGGCCTCAACACCCACTTACTAACAGGTGGACTGTGTGCTCGTTTATCATCCATATTCTACAAAAAATGTATATCTACGCCCTAGCAACACGCAATAGTTAAATAACCACCATGTGTTGCCAGTGATAATATATACTACTGTGACCTGATCACTTAAAATTGCTTGTCGGATGGGTAAGCTTAAAGTCGCCCGATGATCTTTGGACATAGACATACGATATAGAACACCTGAACTTTTACGAAATCAAAAATGTAACCATCGTAACTCCACGATCTCGTTCGAGCGGTTTCACAATCGTAGATAGTATGTCGTAAACCGCAACGAATCCCGCGCATTGTTCGTCAAATGACAAAACCATGGGCGTCTCGTGTTCCCCATTCACTTGTATCAAATATTCGCCTATCATCAATCTATTGTTGCAATGTGGGTGGCAGGTAATGTGAAATTTATCGCAACGCAAATAAATTAAAATACTATTCGAAAAAATATGTAATTTCTACCGGGACACAACACAGATAATACAGATAAGTGCTTTCATACTTAAATAATTTTATAAAATAAATCTTGTCCAGTTTTGGTTTGATGAAATATATTTTTTATTTATCCAAAAGGTTTTTGTAGTATTACAACGAAAAGCTAAAAAAGAAAATGTTCGTGCCAAGTTCTTTCATACTTCTGAATATGAACATAATGTTGGTAAAAAGACTAAATCAAAAACCAAGAAAAACGAAAATCACAAGCTGACGTCCTTTTATTATAATAATGATATTAATTAATTTGCAACTTTCCGCTAATTAAAAATACAATGATGTGTCTTACTTGGATTGAAGAGCACCTCCTGCCCTCCCTCAATTGCATGCACCGATTCCGTCCGTAAAATGGATTTCCGCAAAGTAACGCCTGATTCTGTCAATTGTCTTTTTATTAGTATAATATAAATATTTATGAAATATATATGATAATCGTCATCATCAATACGGCCCAAGAAATGTCGCATCACCCCATGATAGGTGGTTATATAACTACTTTGGTTATGGAACTGTCTATTTCCAATGTAATTATTGTCGGCTACAAACTACTATAGAATTGTCACTCTGGCATATTGTTGTAAAAACATCTGATTTGTTCTTGCTAAATAAATATTATAAGAATGCCTTGGAATGGGAAACTAGAGTATTAATATATCGTCTAGGTCACGGAAGCCAGCCTCAACGGAGACTAGCCATCGGCGCAGGACAGGATTTAGTAGACATTTAATATATAAACAGCAAAAATACTTTACTTATCGTCCGTTTATCCATAAAAAGCAGCAAAAAAGTACGTTCTAGGTGGATTGTACGTATGCAATAAAACAGGAAAGAATATGACGTTAATGATATGCAAACCTTTTATATTTCCACATAAACTGAAGGGACAAATAAACCTGCAGTTCACCTAATTGTAAATGGCTACTACAGTCCGCAGACATCTACAGCCTGCTTCAAATTAAAAAGGCTATGGATGATTTGTCACCCTTGAGCACTAAGATATAATGACTCACAACCCGTAACTATACTGGTTCTCTACTCCCTTCAGACTTAAACCGATCGATATCTCTATTTCTGAAGTCCGTCTGGGACCTAGTGAACATTTCTAGTTTTCAAACGAAAAATTGTTCTAACGTTGCATTCTAATCTGCCTCCAATGTAATCATCGCAAAATCATTACTAATGGCAGGGTGCAGGCCGCGAACTCAAAAGGTCCAGGGTTTGACGGCTCGTGGCGCAGTAGCTTAGCAAGGAGTTACAGCGCTAAGGGCCGCAGGTTCGAATCCCGCACGGAACAAGTACTTGTATGGCCTACAAGTAATTGTTCCGGGTCTGGATGTCATTCCTTGTGCAATTTATGTTTGTAAACTGCCCCCGCTGTACAGGAGAAAATCCTAGTGTGGAGGTAACGTTTAAAAAAAGAATCAATTCAAAAACTGTTCATTAAATTTTTCTCAAATCCGCCACTCGACTTCTGACGTGAACCACTCCTAACATATCTTAAGCTTACCAATAGCTAGAGGGTTTTGAAATGTTAATAGCATTGCTAATACACTTAATTAAAAAAAACTTAAACTAAACAAAGGTATAAACCATAAGGGCTGTAATGATGATGATGATGACTAAACAAAGGTATGATAGAAAGAGCGTGACAACGTCAGATCTCATAAGTTTTCATCACACCAACACATCTCGTGAGTGTCGTTAGAGATTATTTAAAAAAAATCCTTAAAAAGGACGGTATTATAACCACTGACTAATTTTACAAGACAAAAAATAACTTCTAACAGGAAGCACTCTCAAAGCTAATAGAAATAGACACATGAACCAAATAAGACAGGAAAGCATCAACTTATCTTGTACAGCTAATTACTTCAAGCATAACCCGAAAACGTCACAGACAAATTTGGAGATGAGAACGTCATTCATTGGCAGTAACACTATAATAAAACAATTAATTTCTAAGATTAAGACATAGATATAATGTATAATTGGGCTCCCATTTAACATCTCATACTAATGCGATGCATAATTACGTACCTATACATGATTGACGTTCAATGTGCTTAAAAGTTAGCTTATTAAATCATTGTAACTTAACTACTTAACATTGGCATACGTGACTTGGTATGATACGATCGCATATAATGAATATACAAAGGTACCACGCAATGGATTTCCGTCGTGTTGAAGCCGTTCGTTAGAAAAAAAATATAAAACTCTTCGGCATATTCCATTCGTTTATAATTTATTTTTACACAATATAAGCGATAAATTTTAAAAGCGTGTTAACCCGCGACAACTCTTAAGCGCTCACCGCCCTGCAATCGGATATCCTACTACAACGGGTGTAGCGATAATGAGAATCATCCACAATACAGAACCGTCCTTAATAAATTTGCAATGTTTGCTTTATGAACCCTGGAAATGCAGTGACTACATTCGAATAGACTATGGGAAAGATCCATAGGGAAAGAAACAAAATGAATCTTAACGCTTCTCTTAATGATACCGAATTCAAATGCGACGACGCATAGAATATAGAAAGAAATGGAGACATTAAGACGTTTATTCCCACAATTACATCTACACAAAAACATGATAAATCTTTATGTACATTAATCGTTGGTGCGTCTGTTAGTAATCACGCAACTTCTGAACGACTTGACCACTTTAAGTGGTATGCACACAAAATACTGGTTTTGTCGAGGCAAATAAATCAATACGTTTCAAAAAAATAACTTTTAGCGATAAACTATTAACAATACAGATACAAGTGGATTACCACGGATTCGCCCTGGATTCGCATTGATAGGATCTCTAAATGTGGCGTTATTTAGATTTAAGAAAATGAGAGACGATACGAGCGATAGATTTTTCAATAAATCAACTTCAACTTCTTAGATACCTATGTTATCATCCGATAGCTGGCAAGTAATTAACAAATTCCACATTCATTAACCAAAACGACTCATATTATACACAATAAGTTGGATTGAGTTCAAAAAGAAAACCACAAGTGCTGATCTCATAGATGGCGCTGTGGTCGCGTTATTTATAAAGTTTATACTGACTCTGTAAAAAGACAGAAGCAACTTCGGAATTAAATCATTACATCGCCTATCCTAAACGTCTGCCAGACCAGCAAGTTATACAGAAATTAGAAAACAAAACAGAAAATTAACAAAAACGCAATCATTCAAATGTTTAATGTATGTTTCAATAAAATGGCTAAGAAGTCAGCGTTTACACATGTATGCCGCGGAAAATGAGTAATAAAAGCTTAGTTAAGCTTTTCGTTTTTATTAACTGCAAGTTCATTTCAAAATGTTCATATTTACAAGTAATAAATTAAATGTTATAAATTGAAGACGGAATTTTTTTATACGGATAACGCATAAAAATTACTTTGATCATTTTTTGATTTTCTAAATTCTTTCAGTGTTACCAAAAAATATTTCTTAAATTAAGATGGGATAGCTTATAAATGCTTTCTTTTTCACCTCAAAAAGCAGAACCATCGTATAGTCATACTCGTAATAAAAACCAGCTCATACAAAGCTTTTACTTTGCCAAAACTTTACTCCTATAACTTCATACTCAATGTAAGAAAGGTTTATATGATTATTTCTTATACACACTACACATTTAAATAATAATAGCTTTTACGGATTTTATCGCGTATAATTAATCGCGTATATTAATTACCAATCCCCCGTGACCATGAATGCTATAAAGTGCTCGAAACGTCGGCAATATAAAAAAAGTTAATATACACGATAAAATCCGTAAAAACTAGCATTATTTAAATGTAAGAATGGTTCATAAAATATACTTAATTCAGATACAGGCAACGTGCTTGTTTTTCAAAGAGTCAAACCATCGTCATTACTAGAGAAAAATTCCGACGAAGATTGTTTTACTAAGCAAACAGGAGTGGACGTTCATTAGAAAACAGGTGGTCTGGTCTGGCTGAGGTTAAGAAATGGCCTGTCACTACAACCATAGGTGACATGTTTGTAGAGTCACGAATTATCCTATTGTCTCCTGCTTTGTAATGAAAATACTATGAAGATGTAACAATGCACATGAAAGAGTGCAATAAAACTTAGCCCTGGTGTAACTTCTGTAATTCAGTGCATAATAGCATATACGTGGCGTAAAGGATGAATGAATGAAAACTAATTTTGATGCAAGAAATTCTTCTTATGGCTTCTCTTGACAGAACTGTATCACACTCAAGTCGGTCAATCAGAGTCAGTGCGAAATAAATGATAATTATATGAAGAATTCCAACTTCAACGAGCGAGAGGATTCAAAATCAACAACAAAAGATATCACACTTTTAATAACCGTCACCAGTTATCAATAATTATACAACTTTATATTATTAGAATGAATAAAATCCAAAAATATATAGAAAGGTAGTAAAAACCAGGGACAAAAAAAATGGAAAATTTATAGGACACGGGATGTTATCGGGAATCGTACAGAAGATGTTTAGCTCATTCGAAGGACAGGTAGTTGTTAGATCCTTCGTCATCCCCACATTTACAGATTGAGCTATCCCTAATCTTAAGTTTAATCAAGTGTACAGAAAAACTAACATGTTATAGTCTAGTAGCAATATTCAGACAATCATGGTTTTGAAGGGATATTAATTTGGGCATTGGAGTAATGTTTATATTGTCATATGCCAATCTAAGCACCAATTAAGCCGCCATGAATACAGTAAGCTTGAGCTAACATGGGTTATATGCATAAATGATTGTATAATTTTAGCTAAATGGTCTGCAATTTCATTTCATTACCCCGAATCACACAGGGTCCTGGTTCCATGCCAAGACAATTTCAACCCCTTTATATGACGGCTATTAAAGAGACCTTATAATGTTTTAAATTAGAGAATATTTTATCCATGAGTGACTGGGGGCCAGACATGTTAAAATTTCGTTGATCGATCGAAATTCCGATGAATGTGATTCTGCGCCTAATGTAGTTCTTTGCGAAATAGGTACACATGCTCAAGCTCAAGAACACAAAAGCATTAAAAGTCTCATATATTAGACATCACACAACTTCAGAATGGCACGTTGAGTAAGAGTGCTAATAATGTAAGATTGCAAAGAATATTTGATAGATTATATTAAAATGACACACTGACACAATCGTTGATATGGGACACTTGCCAAATCAGCTCGTGTAGCGTTTATGATCGACACGTTCTCGAGGGACATGAAGATAAATGAGTGCAGGGTTCTGTGAGATTTGTCATGCTATCTGCAAATGTTTGCAGTTACTATTACTTGATGTATGGTTATTGCTAAGTGTCAAGCAAGTCACAAGTCTGGGCGCAATATTTACATGCATAGACTTATTACTTACTGATCAAGTAATGATTTATACTAACATATGGTACTAATAACAAAAGTCTGTTTGTTCCGGCTAATCTCCGAAACGGCTAGACAGATTTCGGCAGGCCTTTCACTGGCAGATATCTTATGTTATAAAGCAGTAAATTAGGCTACTTTTATTTTAGAAAAAGAATTAGGGTTACGCGCAAAAAAGTTAAAACCCGTGAAAATCAATCGTAATAAATTCCACGTGGGCGAAGTCGCAGGGCATAGCTAGTTTTTAATATTCATGGTCAATCTCACGAATTGTAATAAGTAGCTTTTAATTCTTTGGTGTTTTTATACAAAAAATATATCGATTATCCTAATATATTACGCTAAAACAGAGTATGTTTCGTAGCCTAACATATGATTTCCTTTTTAGAAGACATGTGTTATTGAGGCTAGAAGTTTCTTTTGAAGGACGTTGTGACATCAGAACAACTTACCCAGTTCATCTGTACCAGAAAGCAGAAACTTAACTCAGAAAACAGACATTTTGTATCACAGGCGGCAACGGATGCAGTCATCAAAGATGGAAGAAAAATAAAAACTCTTGCTAAGGAATGAGATATTTATCACCACCTGATGGTAAGTGGATGCTGTAGCCTGTAGAAATACAGATGCGTTACCAGCCCTGAAGACTGGGATGGAATGCCGTTTCCAGTAAAAAGGGTCTCCGGTTCTCTACACTCACCATATGAAACACAGCAGCATTAAACTGCTATTTTACGCTGGCATTCTGTGAGAGTGTGATGCTACCCCGGCCGAGCCCACCCACTCGTGCTGCAATCACAATATAGTTGCAGCATGGCTCTACCACGTAAATGATATTGTTGATTAGTTCTTAAAAAGTTGATTAAACCAATTAATGTTGTTTTTATTTACAAATTATAAATATGGATATAAATGCTGTAACAACTTACTCCATCCTATTAACAACTAGCGACAAGACGGGGTAAGTTGTTACTTTATGGCTTTAGATATTACAATATTGAATTTTAAATAATCTCACGAAAACGCCCCAAAACCCGTCTTTATATCAAAATTAGATATATTTTTGACCAGCTATATTTTTACTATGTTAAATCAAAAACGGAACTTTTAACCCGTTCTCCCCTAATTTTGTTATATTGGGTCCTTAGGTTCAAGGTTTTTGGTTTGGTTTGGTTTCAAGGTTTTCGTTCTGGAAATTTCGACCTTCAGAACCAACCACGTGGACGGCAGGAGACCAAAGTGGAAAATGAAGAATTAAAGGCTATAGTGGAAGCGGATCCATCACAAAGCATTTCAGAGATAGCTGCAGGTTTCGAAGTAAGTAATAAAACTGTATTAATCCATTTGAAGCAAATCGAGAAAGTAAAGAAACTTGAACGACGACTGTTGTATTACTTTGCTCAACCGACACAAAAATGAAGGGATTTTAAATTAAATCATTAGTTGTGATGAAAAGTGGATAATGTACGATAATCGGAAGCACTTGTCGCAATGGCTGAACCCTGGAGACCCAACCAAATCCTGCCCTAAACGAAAATTTACTCAGAAATATTACTTGTGAGTGTTTGGTGGACTAGCGCCCGTGTCGTTCACTACAGCTTTCTAAAATCTGGCCAAGCGATTACGGCAGATATCTATCGTCAGCAACTGCAAACTTTGAAGGAAGAACTAGCTGCTAAGCAACCGAGGTTGGTCAATCGCTCTAGGCCACTGCTGCTTTACGACAACGCAAGGCACAACAAACAACCACTAAGTTAGATGAGCCACAATTGTAATATCTGCGACATCCACTGTACTCCCCGGACCTTGCTCCAATAGATTACATTTTCCGGAATTAGGACAACTTCTTAAAAGGAAAAAATTCAACTCCGATGCGGAAGTCCAAACCGCCTTCAAAGAGTTCATTGATTCACGCCCTCTTGGTTTTTTAGTAAAGGGATTAATAAACTACCTATGAGGTGGCAAAAGTGCATAGATGACAACGGTCCATACTTCGATTAATTAAATATATTTTACAAAAAAAAAATTACTAAATTCCTCCCGTACAAAACGCCAATTTCATACGTAAGGACCTATTATTTTACTATAGTACAAAAGTAAATTTATAGCCCACAAACGTCACACTCCTGGGCACAGGTCTCTTTTCAGAGGACTTGGTAAAATACTGTAATTAACAATTTAATTGGAAGCCGGCGGGAATCGAACTCGGTCGTTCATGTCCTATGATATTTATAGCAAGCGCTAAGCCTCTGAGCTGCCAGGGCTCAATAATATAGTATGTTTAGACTATATTTGACGTATAAAATATATCACTAAAATTTAAATAACCTTCCAACTAATATAACATCATAATGGTATAATCGCTTTACAAATAATCACTTACAGTATTGGACTAAGGAGTGCGGATAACTTTCTCCTATGTCGTTATTAGCCCCATAATAGGCAAGTAAAACTTAGACAAAGTGGACCCTTATTAGGAAATCCAATCTACTATCTATACTGAGTCATTCGTCTGATCACGAACTTATCACACACCCAGCTGCGGTGCTCTATGCACGCGTATGTACTTTTACCCAACTAGCTCTCAAATAACAAGAATCGGTCGACTTCTGATTTAGTGAAATACAGCCACACATATGCTTTATTTCAAAATCGTACTGTTTTTTCTTGTTGTCGTTGATATAATTTATTATTTATAGAATTTTTTTTAACGTTTGATGATACAACGCGGCCGTTTCAATTACATACTATATTTTACATCGGTCGTTTGTAGCGGCGCAACAATTGACGCCTACGCCGATTACATCTTCTACTGCTTCTTTAGCCCATAAAAGTACACTACTTGACATGGGGCTCACCCGTTATTATAATTAGCAAACGTAGAACGACATGTCTCGCACCTTTGACGCCGCTCTCCGTCCCCAGTGTGATTATATTTTACGACTGGCGTAAATGGAATAGTTAACGGTTATACCGAGCTGATGGAAGCCGCTGAGAAACGCTAATAAGATCTCATATCTTATTAGCGTTTCTCACACTCGTATCTTATGTCACCTACGCTAGAAACACCATTATTCCTGTCGAAGTTAATACATAGTAAAAGAAATAACAGCCGTAACAACACAAGAGTTCAACACGCCGCCCCAATTCGTTGGCGAATTACTCAGAATGTCCTCAGAATATCTTTTCTGAGATATAGAGTTTTATACATGGTGGTTTTTTATATTTTCACGAATACTACGTATTAAAAAAAACAAATTATCGAGTTTAATTAGACTTATTTTTAATTCCCGACGTTTTGGATGCTTTACAGTACCGATCATATTTAACTCGGGTTACTTTCAGCTTTTGAATGTGCATTTTTGGTCCGACCTACGCAGAACAGTATATTAAAGTTCTTGCAGTGTTGGATTAAATTTTATTATTTATAGATTGGGATCCTATAAATAATAAAATTGGAATAATCTGAAATTTGACAGACGTATTGAGAACCGATGATAATACAATAAATAAATAATAGAATCAGGCTTTACCTCGCGGAAAACCATTATATTATTATTTATTAAGGATGTTAAAATTAAGTAGTTAAAATCTCCGTAAAAAATAAAACTAATGTATCTCACCAAGTTTGAGTGAGGCGACAGGTGCTCTTCATATATAGTAAGACAGAACATTTAATTCATTTTTAACTTCCTTAATACAATAAATTCACAGTGCGCGTTAAGTTTTTTTTAAACTGTTATATTATAAAATTGAAATTAAATTTAGATTTGACAGTGTGATAAGATTTTGAAATGTACAACAACTTTAATACGAACATTATTCATCATTTACTGCTGAAATATTTTGTATCCATGACCTTTTGGATTCATTGCAGTAGAAAAATGCTATATTAAGTAATAAAATAACATCTTTCACCTTTGAATGCTGCAATACATCTTAGTACCATTGTTTAAAATATATGAATACAGATAAAATCTATTCTATTAAAATATTTTCAATTGATGAAACAGTCAATATAATTTTTAACAATATTGTGATGCAGACTGATGCAGATTGTTTTATTAATTGTTCTTTAGTGTTCTGCTCTAGTTATTTCAGTGTAAATAAAATTGTTTTTTTTTTAAATTATCTAGAATTCAACACAATCATAAAAATGTAGAATTTAATTTAACATTTTAGCGGTAGATAATAATTATTGCCGCATAAATATGATACTACTAAGCTAAATTTAAATTTCTGCACGTTGCATTTGAATTCGTAATTGAGGATAGATGTAGATGACTATGGGCCACAGCACGTTTTATACGTGGTAGAGCCATGCTGCAGTTATATTAAAAATATAGTTGTAGCACGAATGGGTCGGCTCGACCGG
>DWHP01004884.1:0-12277 GCA_018247895.1 Parnassius honrathi
ATATAACTTATTTCAATACACGGTGTAAGAATATCCACCATCCTGTCTTGTTCCATGGGTGTCATAAGAAGCGACAGAGGAAACCACACCAGAAGAAGTGCGCGGCAACATCATCATATAATAATAATACGCACATCGCGATAAATCTTACCATACTATCCATCTGTCTATATATCTGGATGTTTAGCGGTCCACCACTGTGTGTTTTACTAGGAGTTTTCTCCCTCGCACAACCTCTTTGTGGAATTGGTTGGAACTTACTCTTTTCTAAAAGGACGGCAACGTGCCTGCAATTCCTCTAGTGTTACAGTAGTTCATGGTCGGTGGTAATAAATTACCATCAGGTGAGCCGCACACTCGTTTACCCCTTATACTATAAAAAAATTATCAAAAGCTTACCGCTGAACATAAATTAGCCCATAGATTAGCTAATAGGTGGATTTGAGTCAGAGTCGCCACGATCGGTTGGCGTAACAGTTAGCGCAGTTTTTGATAATTTTGAGCTGTTATCGGGAAGATGTTGCCGTATATATACCTTGTTTTAGTTTCCCTCTAAAAGGAGCGGCCCTAAAAGCGTGGCAATTACTGTAGTGTAACCGCGATTTAGTGTTGCAGTGGGTACAATCTCACATCGGTTTACAAGGCAATGAGGAGGCTGACACAAGGAAAAGAATGCAAGGAAGAGAATCCAGATTATGCAGAAGTTTTAATTAAATACAAATAGAAATATTATTAACTTTGGGAAGAATGTTTTGATAAAAAAAGTGGCAAGAAAAAGGGATATAAGTAGTACAAAACTATCTAGAGTCAGCTTCCGAAAGTGCAGTGGTTTAATGAATGTCTATTGAATAGAAGAACTGCATTAACGCGACTTCCTTCCGAACACATTCCATGCAACAAGTTTGTTTTCATGATGCAAAAGAATCCATTTCCCAATTTCGAAACATGCGACACAATAGAAGATATACAACACTTGCTCGCGGAATGCTCCAAAAACCATCACGAGAGGAAACTAATGGTCGCAAAAACTAACATTAAAATGCGCAACATAGGTGAATATCAAAGAATTCTCTCTGATCCACATTCAAATACTAAAATGGGGTATCACTTAGTTAATATATGGTATAAGTAATTTAATAAATTATTATCTCTTAAAAAAAGTATTGTAGTGTGGTAGTAGGTTTGCAAATCCACTCTTTTTTGTCCTTTAGGTTTGATAATAACTATTATGGAAAATAACAATAAGGTCCCTTTTCTTCCATTAGTTGTTGATACCATTGATTCAAGCTAATAAGACACATCATTTTATTTTATTACGCAGATCTTGGCAAATTAATTTTTAACAACTTTAATATAATGGAATTCCGCAAAGTAATGCCCGATTTTTTTAAATTATCTTAACACCTATGTATAATATTTTATTTGTGCCGGCGGAAATCAAACTCGGTTTACATCTTAAGTCAATAGATAGAAGGACAACATTTAATCGTAATCATATTTATAAAAGAGAGCAATCATTAATTTTAATTAATTACGTTTTCATATTTAAGGGAACATTATGCATTGGAAAACAATAACATTAAGGGCTATATCGCTCTCTGTTTAGAATTAAGCTGTCTGTAATATCGAGATGACCCGAAGTCCTCCGCGAACATGGATGCTGCAAATAACTTAGAAGGTCAATAATTAAAAATAAGATTAAATCGTACATATTAGTTTTAATAATGTCCTCGTCACAAGCAAACTCGTATGATTGATTTGATGCGCAGATCGACTTTTAGATGTTTGCAGATCTGTCACACAATGACATCACCCTTCACACAACGTATTGCACGCACCAAGACAGATTTTACGTAGATAAAAAACACTATTTTGTTATTTTCCGCTAGTATATACTAACACAACTGCTTGAGCCATGGCCGCTAAAGTGTTACGTAAATCTCGTTTCTAAGTCTTCTTAGTTACGTCAAATTTAATCGGTCTACGCGTGTAATACTGGTGTTAATAAAATTTTAGTGTTATACATTTATATGGTTAGTAATTGATACAAATATGCATGGTGATTTTTAAGATTTGCAAGCAGGGATAAATGATTTTGATATCTAGGAATTGGATTTTAGAATTTATGGTCTAAATACATT
Source organism: Parnassius honrathi (assembly GCA_018247895.1). Taxonomy (NCBI): domain Eukaryota; kingdom Metazoa; phylum Arthropoda; class Insecta; order Lepidoptera; family Papilionidae; genus Parnassius; species Parnassius honrathi. The sequence goes on from DWHP01004884.1 coordinate 2,142, forward strand.
AACGTCAAACAACTGATAGTTTCACCGTGGCTATGTGTGCTATGATGTACTATAAATGAGACTGGTAATGTCAGGAAAACAGAACACAGACTGTTTGCGAGTACATATGATGGAGATCTTAGCACACATACATTCTGCCATCATCTCAGAACTCATGTTGTTCATTCTTCTAAAAACAGCTTGTTCCTTTAAGTACATAACACGTCATCGTCATCTTACTTATAATTATGAAGAAAAAAAATAGTTTTATTTTTGTGTTATTTGCAAAAAAATATAGTTTTAATAAAACGTAAAAATCGACTTCGAACAAAAGGAATAAAATAATTTCCACGAAATAATAATTTCAAAAAAAAATCCCCGACTACGGAACGTTATACATGCAATTTTTTACTATTTTTAGTTCTTGAAGTCAGTACTTGCCATTTACTTAAAGCTTATTTTTTATCCTTTTGACGTAGGTCATAAGAAATATTATTAGTTCAAAGTACGATATATATTCTTGGTAAAAAATTAAAATTGTAATTCTGGAGCTGTCTCCGGAAGGCAAGGAGATATTCAATGTCCGACGCAACTGCAGTCTGACCGGGATTGCAATAGAAGTTGGCCAGTGCCACCGTTGCCAACTCTATGGCCACTAGGACAGAAATTGTTACGACAGCCCTGGGTGCGTCAAGTGGTTAGGTGACCACAGCACTACCGACTGCACCCGCACAATCGGCCAGGCGCCTAAACCCGAACCACAAGGCTCATCTTCCTTCGCCGCCGACTTCTCCACAGTCTGCAGCTTTATGAGCAACATCAACGTCGCCGAACTATCATCCTTGGCTCGCAAACTCCGCGGAGCAACCACCCCAAAGGACAAGCTTAACGCCACAATTGAGCACATAGAATTAATAGACGCAATCTGGTCTTTCCAGTGCGCTTAACCACCTTAGTTAAAACCCATAATGGCAGTACAACGGTTAGGTAGAATTAAACCACGCTCTCTGACTGCTGCGTTTATTAATCCAATCGGGCTCAGGGACCAAAAAGGCGCTCTTCCTGCGCAACAACGCTGTAGACGTTATGCTAGTGCAAGACACCTTCCTGAAGCCTAGTCATTGCTATCCTAAGATCGCAAATTACACAAATTACACCTTGATCTACTACAAAAGCTCCTAGCATTGCGTACCAATCGGCGCTTCTCCCTTTAGCTAATATAGAAGTCTCTATATAAAGTAGCTTTGTCTGGCCATCCGCCATTTACTATCGTTTCGAAATACCAACCACCAATGAAACGTATTACAGACTCAGACCTTTTAAAATAATTAAACCTACGCCACGGCGTCATAATAGCCAGGGACCTCAACAGCAAGCATCCCTCCTGGAACTCGCTTACAAACAATTGTAATGGTAACGCATTGTTCGAGCTAACGGACCGACTAAACTTCGATATTATTCCGCCTGAGATTCCAACCCATTACCCATTCATTACCGGAAATCGTCGCATATCCTTGACATAGCGTTACTCTAAAATTTTCGTTTGTCGATAACATACATCGAGACAATCATAGAGCTTTAGTCGGACCATAGACCAGTCCTTTTGCAGCTAGGTCAGCCCGCAGGTCCTTCAGACCAAAACCATCATGGACTGGCGTAAGCTCGAGGTCGAACCCGAGTCTACGACCTCCCAGTACTTAGACACGATTCCCGGCAAAGTAGACTTGCCAGAGAAAGCCAATAATGCTCTCGAAAGGTTCGCGAGTCGAGCAATCGACACCTGAAGCTTCCGAGAGATATTCGACAACTGATTAGAGCGAAGAACGCGGCCCGTAGACAGTGCGATCACTACTGATGGTAGATATTCCACCTGATTGTATGTGGATGTTGTGGACATAGACACCTACATTTATCCTCGACAAAGAATCAAAACGCAGATCAGAAACGTGTTGTCACCCCTGAGGACTAAGATCGTATGCCTCATCTCCAGTAAAAAAAGGTCCCCGGATTTCTACATTCACCATACGAAACAGCAGTATTGAGCTGCTATTTTACGCTGGTATTCTGTGAGAGCGTGGCCCTTCCCCGGTCGAGTAGACCCATTGGTGCCACAGCCATAATATAGCCACAGCGTGGCTCTACCACGTAAAATTTGACCGCGCGAGATCTGTAAAGCTGTAAAAGCCAAAAGGCTAACAACATTAACGTCATCAGAAGCCAGTCGAATACTAAAATGTCATCCTAGTAGTTACATTGAAAACACTTCATCCCCTATTTTGCCACCCTTAAGGGCAGAATCTTTTTTGTAATTTATAATGATGTATTTGGAGTATATTTACGCTATTAAAAAATCATTAGAATAGGTTCAGCAGTTATCGAGAAATTGGTGAACAGAGACATGCATCGAATTTAATGTAAACACATGTTGAACCCACAACCTATAACTCATTTTTAAGCTCGCTTAAAATGACTTTATTAAAATAATTTTGCACAGAAGAATTGTTTGAACGTAAAGGAAAGAAGAAATAATTTATACCTATGTCTTGAACCTTAGCCGCGGTTTCACCGTCACTGGTCTGACAATTTTATAATGACCGAACTTGAAAGCTTCGAGACTTCTTATCGACTTTATCAATATGCATGGAACATATAATCTTCTTCTTCTTTCTCTAAAATTAATTGCTGTCCGTTTGTCTCGCTAAAATTCGAAAACGGCTCGACCGATTTTGTTGAATTTTGTTTGTGTATTTGAGTTGTGGTTTGAAAACTCGATTGGACCTGGTAGGTGGCGCCGTTGTTTTAGATCTAGAAATCACCCGTGCGAAGCCGGGGCGCAATTAGTAATAAAATATATTATTACGCTACCATTAAAAAGGATAGAGGATATAATATTTCTCTTCAGAAAAGAATTCCGTGGGTAGTTTTGTTAAATTTTTACTTTATTTAAACAAAATTGAAGACGGCGCATAGTTTCAACAAATAAAAACCGTATTACAATTAGTCGGTCGACTATTAAACAGCCGTGGGAGGATTGGCAGTCCGACACAATTCTCAATAAGTCGGCAATTACCCATATTAAAACTACCAATAACGATGTCGCGTGGGCGACAAGGCTCATGCCCTTGTTTGGTTGAATTGCGACTTACTCGTAATACACCGTGCGTTGATACCTGTTTGTTATGTTCATTCGTGTTCAAATCGACAATTTCTTGTTAGACGTCGATGTAAATGTATATAATGTCTCCATAATATTCTTGCAAATATTTATACTGTACTAATAAGTGTGATATTGAATCAGATTAAGACGCCTCTAATAATATAACAAGCTAATCGTAACAATGTTGGTTCAATAAAGACTTAGTTCCCCTAAATCGATTAGTTATTTGTAAATAAAGTCATTACTCTTACTCTTACTCATTAAACTTTAAAAAAAATAATAGTGGATGAGTATGGGAGTGCAATGCTAATAAATTTCAAACACGGTGTTAACGACAAGCAATTAAATAATCACTATTGAATTCGGAAACAATAGAAAATTTCTTACGTGTGATTTGGAAGTTTAATGTTTAAGCTCTTAATAGGTATAACGTGGGTCTCACAGAATACCAGCGTGAAATAGTAGTTTAATGCTGCTGTGTTTCGTATGGTGTGTGTAGAAAACCGGAGACCCTTATTACTGGAAACGAGGCATTCCATCTTAGTCCTCACGGGTGACAACGCTTCTGCATTTTGATTCGTAATCGAGGATAGATGTCGATGTCTTCGGGCCACAGCAACTTACTATTAGATGGACTGTGTGCTCGTTTGTCATCCTATTCTATATAAAAAAAAAGTTATAAAATTAAACATGCATGTACAGAGATCGCAAGCGTGAAGTCGATGGATGCAGATGGCACAACACCGTGCTTTGTGGCATTACGTGAGGGAGGCTTACGTCCAGCAGTGAACTTGTGAAGGGTAATAATGATGATGATGATGTACAGACATTACAAAAATAGCATTAAAACTCAAGTGCATAAAACAAAATGAAACTAGGTTTTTTCTACGAATTTTGTCACATTCAATCAACTTACGTTATATTATAGACATTCCGAGTACAGTGCAGTACCCATGACCACCTAAAAGCTAAAGGTAGGCGTGATTGACTATGATGTTGAGACGGCGAAGCCACCAGTGCCCCGCGACAATGGCTGCTGCAAGGTACTCGAAACGTCTCGTCGGGACTTTGAAATAAGTGTATTTAACGTGACAAAATTCGCAAAAAAAACACTAGTTTAATTTAATGTGTAGTCTATAGTGTTCTCACTAATAAAGTAAAACTAATACTTAAACTAATAATAATAATTTGTCAACAGTGGTAGAGCCACGCGGCAGCTTTTGCTGTTGCACGCTTGGACCGGCTCAAACCGGGGTGGTACCACGAACTTACAGAAGACCAGCGTGAAGTAGAGGCTTTGCTTCTGCGTTTCGTCTGGTGAGTGCAGGTGGCCGGAGGCCCATTCCCCCCCCCCCACCATCAGCATGGTAGCGGAATTAAATGCAAGACTATCCCAGGAGAGTACCAGCACCCCTGGAGAATCCCTCGCTGAGCATCCACGACCAAGCTACTTCACTCTTGAGCGTGGGTGCACAGGCTGCCCCGCGTATTCTGATGGGGGCAAAATTTTCCGCTCGAGACTAAACCTGCTCGGAGCAAACGGAGCAATAAGGCAAAGGTGACCCCTGCCACGCTATCCGTGAATTCCTGCAACATCAGGAGCCTTCATTCAAACCTTAATGACGTCCACTACCATCTGGAAATGGCGAAGCCGGTCTTGCTCTTTCTAACCAAGACACGGGTGTCCTCTCCGACTGATACTTCGCATCTCACCTACCCGGGGTAGAAATTAGAACACTCCCTTGTGCCCCGGGCTGGAGTTTGCGTGTACGTCAGGGAGGACATCCGTTTTCGACGCCTCGGCGGCATTGAAGGTATGGACCTATCCATCTTATTGCTGCGCGTAGACAGCGACGACCACCCCCGCGTCTACGGGTGCCCCTATAGGTCCCATAGCGGTAATGCCGAAACAGATCGACTCATCGACCACGTCCAGATGGCTACAGACTCCGTGCTTCAACAGCTCCCATCCGCAGAGATCGTGATGCATGGTGATTTTAACGTCCGACACGATGAATGACTTAGTTCTCGTTTAACCGATCATGCGGGTAGATCTGGTTAGGACTTTGCTTTGGCATATGGTCTGACACAACTTACCTCGCTTACGTGGATCCCAGATGTGGAACACCATGTACATTCCCTGTTGGACCTTCAGCTGACCTCTTATCCTGACGAATATCAGGTCTCTACCGATGCCCCTCTTGGCTTCTCGGACAATTGTCTGATCCGGAGTACGTGCCACTCACGCTCTCATCGCGGTTGCGTACTGCAGGTTGCCGCCGTGTTTGGCATTATAGGTCAGCAGGTTGGGAAAGGATGCGATCTTTTTCTGCATCCTACTCTTGGAGGTGGGTTTACTTCTCGCCGGATGATCCCAACGTTGTGATTCTGTCGCTGATGAGGTGCTACAGTGAACGTAATTTTTTGTTTCAGCATCTGGTACCTATCGGAGGCAGAACCCAGCCATGGTTTGGTCACTCCTGCAAAGTTGCACTACGTCATAAGCAGGAGTGCTATCAGGCCTGGGCTCGCGCATCGACATCTCGGGATGCAAATACCAGCGCTCTTAAAAAGAAGTACAAATCTGCCTCCAGGTCCTTCAAAAGTGTCATTGTCAAGGCAAAGTCAGAGTCTGCCATCTCTGCACAGTGAGGACGACTCACTGGCCCACGTCGCAAAGGACAAAGCCGATCTGCTGGGCTCTCTCTTTGCATCCAACTCGACGCTTGATGATAGGGGGAACGCATCGCCGACCATTCCGCGGAGTGAGTGCTTCATGCGGGATGTCCTTTTTACTCAACGCGTAGTGCATAGAGCACTCCTCTCCCCGGACGTTAAAAAGTTGAGTGGACCGGATGGCGTCCCTCCTATTATACTAAAGACGTGTGCTTCGGAGTTGGCACCGGTTTTAACGCGTCTTTTGCGGTACTCCTACTCTCTCAGCATAGTCCCGAAATCATGGAAGACAGCCCTCGTGCACCCGATTCCTAAAAAGGTAACCGCTCTGATCCGTCCAACTATAGGCCTATCGCCATCAACCTCCTTGTTCTCTAAAATAATGGAATCCATTATTAACAGCCAGCTCATGCGGTACCTTGAGGATCACCAGCTGATTAGGGACCACCAGTACGGTTACTGTTGCGGTCTCTCGGCTGGTGATCTTCTGGGTTAACTAACTCATAAATGGGCGGAGGCAGTAGAGTGTAAGGGGAAAGAGTTGGCCGTTAGTTTGGACATAGCAAAGGCCTTTAATCGGGTTTGGTACTAAGCGCTTCTTACGAAGCTTCCTTCCTATGGGCTTCCCGAGAAATCGTGCAATTGAATTACCAGTTTTCTTGCAGATCGGAGCATCAAGGTCATAGTAGACGGTGCATGCTCCTATTACAAGCCCATAAACGCTGGCGTTCCACAAGGCTGCGTGCTATCACCAACGCTGTTTCTTCTGCATATCAATGACATGTTGCAAGCCAATAACATTCCTTGCTATGCAGACGACAGCACCGGTGATGCGTTATACACAGGCCGTGCCAATATTTCTTGGGAAAACGTCATTGAAAACCAGGACAAACTTGTGTCTGAAGTCGAAACTTTGTTGAGCAAAGTCTCGGACTGGGGGCGACTAAATTTAGTCCAATTTATTCCCCAAAGGACACAAGTTTGCGCATTTACCACAAAAATAAATCCCCTTCATCGTATCTCCTCAGTTTTAAGGTACTCACCCTGTTGCCTCAGCCAGTATCGGAATCCTCGTCGTAGACATATCCAGTGACGTGCAGTTTCGTGGTCACTTGGAAGAAAAGGCCAAACTGGTCTCTAAAAAGCTTGGCGTGCTTAGCAGAGCGGGATATTATTTTATGCCGGCTCGGCCTCACATGGAATACTGTTCCCATCTCTGGGCCGAGGCTGCCCATTGATCCATTGCTAGCTCCTTCCATTTGATCGCATCCAGCGCAGAGTTGTTCGAATCGTCGGCGACCGAGCTCTTTTCGATCGACAAGACTCACTGGCATTGCGAAGAGATGTTGCATCTCTTTGCGTATTTTATCGCATCTACCACGAAGAGTGCTCTAAGAAATTGTTCGGACTGATTCCAGCCGCACAATTTCACCATCGCACATCGCGACAAAACTCGCGATACCATCCATACCATCTGGATGACTGGCGGTCCACCACCTTGTGATTTAAAAGAAGTCCTCGGTAAAAAAAGGTCTCGCATAACTTTCTTGTGGAACGGACTACCACCAGAGATTTTTTCGGCCCGATACGACTTAGGGACCTTCAAGAAAAGAGCCTACTCCTTTTTAAACGGCCGGCAACGCATCTGCAATTCCCCTCGTGTTGCGTTGTTCATGGGCGGCGGTAATTACTTACCATCAGATGAGCCATATCCTCGTTTGCCCCCTCTGCTATGTAAAAAATGACAGTAAAAATCGAACTCCGCAGACCTTACAAATGAGACAATCCCATGGGGAGGCCTATGTTCAACGGTAACTATCATTTAATATTTCTAATAATTTTGTTAAATTGATGAGTTTATCCATAATAACCTTTTGAATTTGAGTATAATGTTTGCAAAAACGAAATAAAGGAAGATAACCTGGCCTGAACGTGTTCAGCAAAGCGGGCAAGAGTTATTGAAATGTTATTTTTAAAGAGCGTTCACGTTTCTTGTGACAAGCATACTGAAGGTACTCCTTGAATATGTGGCATTCTAAAATAATAAAAATTGTTTATCAGGGTGTACCGGTAGTACTAAATTATATATGTACCACAGTAATACTTGAAATTCCTACAAAAAATAACAAGTACCTTCTTTGCTATCGTAAATATCTAAGAAAGAATTCTATTTATTTTTTCGTTAGTTACGTTTTTAATATTACGTTATCTTACGAGTCATCGATAGTTATTTATACAAATTTTTAATTACTTTAATTTCTTTGTATGTTTTCGATTCAGAATTTGTACTCAATTTGCAGAAATTACTGACGATAAAGCATCGGTACGATGAAACATCTGAGCGGAGTATCCGATCTGATGATGGATCTGGATGCTGACCCTATCAATGCATGTTTTTAAACAGATTTTATCTAGAATTTATTCTAAATATCGATGAACAGCACTGTGGTTAAGGACACAAATTATTCACTAGTTTAGTAGTTACACTTCTGTAATGCTTCTTTTCTTCCTAAAAGTCTATGTTATTTGGTGCCTCACTTTTCTCTACTTCACTTACCAAACAACAGTTTATCATATCGATGTTTTTCCGCTTAGACGAGTAAAAAGTTGAAAGTGAGATATTTCGGTATAGTTATCACTTACCAGGGGTAAAAACGCAAATTCATAAGCTGTAGAAGTATCTCCATCAAGTGGACTATTAGCTCAATTATTAATTTTAATATTTGTGTCAGATTTATTATTAAATGACCAGCAGCGCAAGAAAAACAATTGAAAAATACTAAGGTTCAGACATAGATAAAATAAAAATACTATATCGTAAAATTACAAGCTAAACAAATGTACCGCATTGAATGTCAATGAAGCCAACTATGAGAACAAGAAACAAAAAAAAAATATTGCCGTTTATAAATTAAACTATAACGACACAAGTTTACGAGTATAAGCCTGTGTTAGAAGTATGGCCGGTTTCCATGAAATGCCAGCCACCGGACACAGGTCCGCACGCAAGACATCCGAACCCGCCATGTTTAATAGCTATCGATTAACACTCAATAACAGACCCATGAAATTGACCTTTTAACTTTTATTGTATTTTTAAACGACTGACTCAAGACAAACTGAAATTAACTGGTCTTGCAGTTGTTAAAAAATATTAATCGAAAATATCAAAATGCGATTTTTTCTGTCATAAGCTTGCTGCCATAAATTTATTCGTAACAACTTTGCCCAAGTTAACAACAACCTATAATGTAGTATAAGGTAGCAGTTATCTCGTAGCATATTTCGTTAAAACAACGCGAGAAATAGTACCTATTTAATCCGCAATGTCGCGTGTAGTGTGTAAGCTGTCTGTCGTCCACGCGTCTCGTTACGTCGGCACGCGGCGGCCTCCGACTAATCCCGCCATTAGAAACTTTGGACAGGAGCAGTGTTAGCTTCAGCGCCGATACCATGCTAGTTGCGATTAACAAAGCATCAGGATTACAACATTGCGGGCTGTGCCGGTCAGCTACATAAAAACAATTCTCACCAATCTCACCTCACTATAATAAAAACGGTAAAGTTGCAACTTGTGTGCATCCGAAACGTAAGGGCTTTATGAAGCAATTAGTCCACCGCCTTGTTTCAGTGCCTTTCAAACGTCACAAGTATCTTTTAGATAGGTATGCGGAACTTCTCACTATGTTTACCATCACCGTCGACCCCGTGGTAAATCACCACTTAAAATTACAATTAAATATACCTATTAGCGTAGGCAGGAATAGCACACGGATTTCTAACGTTCATACTGTAAAAATTTACAACGAGAGCCTAGACCTCCGATAGACTACAGTGATGATGTTAGTGAACGTGCCGCGGTGCCGAGGCTGCCACGTAAGATACTAGAATAGATGGCACCGATGTAGTAAGACGAAAGAGAATAAATAGCATCAAAGGTAGAGCGAGTGCGGGGCAGCTCCAATTCTTACCTTCAACTTATTTGTAGATGCCTCTGATTAATTTACTGATTAATTTATATTATTTATATTTGTAGGTTATTCAGTTATGCTTTAGGATACTTAATTGTATTTAAGTCAAATCGTTTTGTCACTCTTTGACATTAGCAGATTATTGACATAAAAGTTTAAAATTTTTCAATTTTCAATTCAATTTCAATTTAATGAAATTAATATATTAACTCTGGCCTCTCAATACATTTATGAAAATATAATGTACTTACACAAAAATAAAAGTAGTTTTGCAATAATAAGTGATATTCATTCTGTAAATACTAGGAACAGACACAAGCTAGTAGTACCAGTTACTCGACTCCACCGAGTCA
>DWHP01004885.1:0-12277 GCA_018247895.1 Parnassius honrathi
CTGTGCAAGCAGGAGTGTAGTTTGGGGTTAGGTACCTACGCGTCAGATATTATAATAGATTAGAGTAATTATAATAGCGTGGCCTACATTGGGCCCGACTCTCGGGTTGCTCGTCGAGTTGGGGTACTGATGGGTCCTATCCCAGTCGACTTTTGTCGGGGTAACTGAGGGCCGTAACATCCTTAATATCCTTTTTCATTATCCGGTGAAAAACAAGCTTTGCATGGGGATTTATTCTAGAACGATGGACAATTTTCAAAGTTCTATTTATAGTTGAGGCTGGTAGAAAGGACCACGTTTTAACAAAGTCCTTTAGCCTATCTTGCTTTCTTCTTCAGACATTGGAAAATGTTATAGATAGATACATAATGGATGTAGCTTTAGCTACGAAGCCCCTACATTACAACCAGCACGCTTACCGCAGAGGCAAATCTACGGAAACAGCCCTGATCATAGTTATTGATAGAGCCGAAAAAGCGCTGGAGGATAAAAAATAACTCTTTGTGCATTTCTATATTGATTGAATTGTGGATCCCACAACCATCATCTGATCTGATCAATCCATCTGAGTAAAGTCGATGATCTCAAACAGAAAGGCAAAAATAACGCTGTTTCAAACTAAGATTGAGGTCGCAACTACAAGAGGCTCTCCACAAGTAGGTGTCACCCTTTCTTGGGACTCTTGCGCTCGACCAACTATTGTACAAGATTGCAGACCTTCACATTAATACACTAGGTTATGCTGATGACCTTGTGATTATAGCGAGAAGCTTTTGCCTAAATACTTTATCATCAATCGTACAAAGAGCCCTAAACTTCATAAATAAATGGTATAGGGATAACAGTTTATCAGTCATCGGCACAACAGTTTAACAGTTTATCGGCAACGCACCTGCAATTCCCCTGGTGTTGCGGTTGATCATGGGCGGTGGTAGTCACTTAACATCTGGTGAACCGCATGCTCGTTTGCCCCCTCTTCTATAAAAAAAATTAATCCAGATAAAACAGTTATAATACCTTAACCAAAAAGATGCGGTTTGACAAATTAGTTACACTAAAACTCAACGGTAAAGACCATCATTCTTTTAAGTACTTGCGCGTAATAATCGACCACTAACGTGGAACTCTCACTTTAGCAACGTATGCCATAAGGCATAAATTAATTTAGGTACGTACAGTCGTTTGGTCGAGAACAACTGGGGCTTACGTCTCGATATGATCTAATGGCTGTAGAGCAGCATAGTGATTCCTACCTACACTTTCACCGTCTGGTGCAACAAGGCCAACCTGAGGACGATTGTGGACAGACTGAATAGTCTACAAAGGACTGTCAGTTTAATCATTATCATTGCCTGGAGCGGCTCTTAACGCACTTCTATGTCTAACCACCTTGATCTTTATCTAGACAGGGAGGCGAGGGCTGGTTTGTATAGGATTAACGCCCATGGCGGTTTGTACTTACTTTCCTACAGGTTGAGATCCATACTCGACTCAATTAAGGAAATACCGATCCTATGCATGATCTCAGATATCGTGGGTCCACTATTCACTTTTAATAAAAAAGTATATATTGGAACTACCCTCCAGATAAAACAGGCTGAAGGGCCAGGTCATCTGTGAGGTCGGTAGCCTCATGTGGTATACCGATGGGTCACAAATGGGCCTCGACGTAGGCTTTGGAAATTATGCGGAAAACCCCAAGTTCAAACTTAGTATGAATTTGGGTAAATTTTCGCAATACTTCAGTGTGCGGAAATCAATCTGCAAAAGCACTACGTCAACCATATAATTTATACAAACTCTGATAGTCAAGCAGCACTGCTAGCGCCGAGGTCAAACTTAGTGACCTCGAATCTGGTTGTAGACTGCGTGAACCATCTAAACGCCCTCGTATGTAACAACAAGGTTGTTTTAAGATAGGTTCCGAATCACGCGGGTATTATTGGCTATGAATTTGCCGATAAGCTCACACGGGAGGGCTCCAGGAAAACTAAACCAAAACTAAATTATGACAAAGTATCCCCACTCTGTGGCAATCTATGAGGTAGGCCTATGTTCAGCAGTGGGCTCTAATGGACTGTAATTATAATCAGGTTATCTGTACACTATGGTTGTCGTTTATGTTACCACAAAAGTATTTCTTACTGAATTATTATGTAAATTATTATGTAAATGTCAAGTATTCATTGTACACATTGTACAACCTTGGAGTTATTTTTATTTAAAAGCTTTTATTTAACTTGCAATGTATGTTTGTTAGGGTCAAATCTTGCGACTGAATTTCAAAGCAGTTATTGTCAACCGATTGAGCTGATACTTTACACACACCCTTAGTTTGGGTGACATGCACAATTAGCTAAGCGACGTCATCCTAAATCCAATATGACGGACCACCCAAGATGGTGGACTGTTTTATTTATGCACACCCATGGATTACACAAAGAGGTTTGCTGAGAAAAATGAAAAAAATTGGTTGACCCTGCAGGCCATCCCTGAAACTTTCCGCGTATTTCAAAAGCAAAGAGCTCCAAATTTCACCAAATTATGTTGCTAAATCTCGAAGTTATGTTAAAAAAAACGTTTTTTTCAAATTCTTTCTGCTTTGAATTCTCACGAACGAATGAACCGATTTTTATTTTCCAAACGTCATTTGACGTCATTTTTGAGGTTAGAAGTTTTTGAAATCGATCGGTAAAGCCGTTTAAAAGTTATACCAGAATAACAGTTTTTCAAAATTTGTATTTTTGAGATTTTGAGGAATCTACTGGTCCGAATGAGTTCATATTATCACCAAATCTGTTCCACATTGAGATGTTTAGGATGCCACAAATCGCATCTGAAATCTGATGAAAACTTGATTTTCAAAAATCGGGGTGAAACCATTAACTTCCCTATTTTTGAAAATTTTCAATTTTCTTAGCGGGAAGTTAAAAGATGGTGTAAATTATGTAAATGATATTCCCGGCTAAATGATAAGACTTAGCAGGGTTGTGTCTTAAGTGAATATCGACCTACACATTCCGACCGAGGGCACATTCTGGAGATGGTGAAAAAAATTCAAAATGACGCAAAACAACATGGCCGCCGTACTAATGTTTTTGATGGTGTGAACGAACGAATATTGTAGGAACCAATATGTGAGAGAAAAAAAATTAACAATGATGGAGAAAAAAAGTTCAAGATTGCGGGTCTAAGATGGCCATCAAAAACACAATTTTCAAAACAAGCTTTTATTTAAATGCTCTAAAAAGAAGAAAATAAACTTTAAATCAAACACATCAATTTATTACATTACACAATGTAAATGACGTAAAACCATGTCGCGAAATTTACCTGTATACATAAAGAAGAATACAATAATATGTAACATGATATTGACATACGTAAGTAAGACGTAAGTAAAAATAATATTTTATAAAATAGGTATGTATATCTCGCGATATACATTTATATCATAGTACCTGCGTGACTAAGCATTGCTCGGTATTTTTTTTTTTTTGGAAATCGTGTATTTTGGAAATCATATTTAGATACAAATTACAAAATGATATAACATGAATAATATTTTTTGATCTTATTGATATAATAGAAAAAACTGAACTGGTTACCTGAATAAAAAATCATGAGTGCAATTAGTTTAATTTAAATTTTCGTATTTTTAAAAAAATACTAAAAAAAGGCTCGAAATAATTAATTTTCTCAAAAAATAAGGGAACTTTAAAAAAAAAGGGAAAAACAGTCGAACCGAAGACCGGACGCGAACCAGGGCACTTTGATTTTGCCGCCCCCGATATCCACTAGAGCTATTACGATTGCTACCGCAGCGTCAAAATTTACCTTCTTATATTGTAATAGTTTTTCTTTGCCCCAAAACTTCCTGGACATTAATTTTACGAAAATCGTATATATATATACAAGAATTGCTCGTTTAAAGGTATAGGGTATTTAAATATACTTAAAATATGATATTTTGAGTAGGTTCAAGTCGTAAAATTTATTTCAAAAAGAACATTTGTACTTAAAATATTTTATATAATGTAATAAAATCAAGCATAGATGTAGGTGTCCACGAGCTTCAGCATTTATTTACTATGCCAGGGCTGTGTGTTCGTTTGCCTTCATTGGTTTATAAAATAATAAAAAAAATATAAACAATTTCGTTAAAGTCATTTGGCATTTTTTCTTATTTATTTACTTTTTAAAAACTTTACTCCCACACTAGGACTTTCTCCTTCTTTTTTAATCGTGTGTCTGGAAGCGTTTTACCTACATAAAGTCATTGTTTACCTGGAACAGTCATTAAAAACTTCTTTTTAAAAGTTTCTACGCTAACGAGTTGTGACGTTCCTTTGAATGCAATTTTGAATCCATGTTAAATTTTTCTGAACCTCCCAAGATGTATGGATTCTCTTAGCCCTATATCGCAGGACATACAGGAATCGCAAATATGGAATTTTTGCTTATATAGTTTTCAGCTTATAATTTTATAGTGCTATTTGATCTCAGCGTCATACATCAACAAGAGCAGCTAATGGGTAACAATATAAGCGTATAATGGAATTTATCGAAATCGAAGGGGTGTGTCGTTGCATCATCTTCCCCTAATTTGGTTTTTATTTTATTTCAACCCCAACATGTAAGGGGCAGTGCGTGGAATTAGTCTTACCATATGCGCCCGTACTTGAGTTACACTTGGGCCGCGACTGTTCATTTTGGGGAGTGCGTTTTCCCGGCGATAGCTATTAGATTTTTGATCAGAATGATTAATATACATTGTTGTCTGAAACATGCAATATTATATCTGTTTTTCAATAAAATAGTTATTTAAACACTATTTTCTTTGATGCGTTTAACACGAATAAATGGCATGGGAATAAACATTCAAATAACAAAACTTGTTCCATGCGAGAAATGCAACCAAATGCTCAGCTACCCCACCCATCCGTCATTAAAGATACCTTTTTACGTATACAATATTCTATACTTACTATTATTAAAACATTACTAACAGTAAAAACATATCTATTTAAACAATAACAACGTCAACAATACTTCGAAATTATTATTTCAGCGATACAAATATATCAAAATTCTTTAATATGTTAATCGTAATATTATTTAAAAAAATAAAAATTGGTAATCATTTTAGTATTATACAAACGACTACATATTTTAAACCAGTAAGAAACTATATATTAGTCACAGTAATTGACTTAAATATATACCTATTATAATATTAATAATAATTACTTATATCTATTTAAATAATAATGAACAATTATCATGTTACTATTTGCAAGATTTTTCATTTAAGACTATACGGGTGAACGCACACAATTTTAGGGTGTACTGACATGACGTAATTTGAGCTTGGGACATGTGCGTGCGGCTTTAAATTTTGATCTCATACCGATTACTGGCACGCACCAGCCTCGCTGATGCGTAACTTTCTTTCGATTGCCTTTGATGTAGTAGATAATTAGTAGGGTTAATCATAATGCACCCGTTAAGAACAATCTCCATTAACTTACTTCACATTACACAAGTAAAAATAAATAAATAAAAATACCTAAGGATATCTTATAACTTATCTTGTGATAAGTCAAGTAGTTGCTTTGGATTTTACCTGTGGTAGTTACAATTAGTTACCGATATGTTTGTTAACGCTGCTAAAAATATTTATGTTAACTAAAAATAAATGTCTATTATACTCAATGAACAATTGAACACTTACATTGTTTTGTTTTTGATTACGCTTGCACTGATTTTTGAAATTTAAGACATTTATTCGCATGAACGTGATTTCACCTTTATTGACGGAATAAACTCTGGTTAGTGAATGATGGCGGATTTTTTTAAAACATCTGTACCCGGTTAAGAATCAAAATGCAGATGCGTTGTCATCCTCCCCAGCTCTCATGACTAAGATGGAATGCCCCGTACCAAGCAAAAATGGTCTACGATTCTCTATACTCAGCCGACGAAACACAGCAGAATTAAGTTGCTATTTTACCCTGTTGTTCTGTTAGATCGTAGTCCTTCCCAGTGGAATTAACCTGTTTGTGCTGTAACCATAAGATACCTGCAGCGTTCCTACCATGTAATTGTCTGATGGTTCCTGAATGTTTGAGTCATTTAAAATCCTAATAACACTATTAGTCAAACAATACCCACACTATATATATACTATCTTATCGTCATACCCCAGACTTAGCTACCGTCGAAAAATCATTGCTTCATAAATCTCGAAGAGGATTTATATATTCACTCTCGCCTTACTTCCGTAATTACAATTATCAGAGAATTCACTTTGGCATTCAAATAGGCAATGTTCCTTAGAGAGCAACTATAAACAAAATTGCCGTCATTTCCAAGTCCACGCGAGCGAAGCTTCGGGCGGTCGCTAGCTCGATATATGTATGCAATAGGACTTTAGCAACTGGACTTTATATAAAACGTGTCAAAGTAAACTTAGTGCAGTACAGCCCAGACAAGATACACAGAGAATAAAGTCCTTTTCGATTTCTCTGCATATTGCCATTTTTGTGCCTAGCAGTACGTCTAGGTTGCAATTCAGTCCAGGCAGCAGTAAATCTTCCACGACGATTCTGTTTAAAGGGAAAGAGTGCGAGTAAAATTATAGGCTCTCGAAAATTTCAATCCTTTATGGTAATTACGCAACTACGGCCTTTTTAAATTTGAGTACGTCACCATGTGGTGAACGCGATGAAGAGTGAAAAAATATATTAGTATTAAAAGAGAGAGAGCAAATGGACTGTAAGTTCACTTGATATAGGCGGAAGAACAAATTATTCGTTAATTATAATAATCTTTATATATGCGGAATACCTGTAAAAAGCGATAACAAAAGAAGCAAAACACTCACCGAATCTCCAGATTCCTCGGTTTGGCGGATTATCGAGGTACTCCACTGACGGCAGTTTCAATAGTACATGGTCACAAAATGTGGTAAAAAACAATATATGCGGTGCGGCGGGCAGAGACGACCAATCATCACTGTGTCTTCATAGATGTGTGCATAGATTAACTCATTGTTTTTTGCTGAGCGCGTGCACAGACCAAATCATAGTAAACCTGGAAAGCCAATGCATTAATTGTCACACATTTACGAAGCAATTGCACAGAAATTATTATTATATTAAATTTTTATTTGTTATGGGCTCAAATACCATGGGCTGCTTAAAAACCTGATGGTCAGTCGGGAAACCTACTATCAGGTTTTTAAGCACTTTTTTCGCTGTAATATATAAAAGAATTTAAAATATAAATAAGACATTACTAAAATGAAAATTAAATATATTGCATTGATAGTAAATAAACATAAACAGCACAGCAGGGTAGTCAATATAACATAGAAAACGAAAATATTGTCACATGATATTCTATTCACTAGTATAGTATTGCACACTCCCTTCGTCAAGATTAACATAAGAAGCGTACACAAACGGCAGAATACTTATCATTCGACCATTATTTTCTTCAGAAACATCATTACAACTTTTAAAGGCGGTACATACACGCTATCAGACACACTTGATCACCGTACAACACATTAAAGTCACGGGACGTGTTTAATCTATAATGCGCCTTATCGCAATATTTTCCATTTCCGGGGTAAAACCGGGAACGTCGGCGGGGCATCGCCAGGGGAAATAAGGAAGGCTGAGTTTCACTTTGTTGTTTTTTTTTTCCGCGTCGGGAAAAATTTTTCGTACTTTCCTCTTCGTTTACACTTACAGCAGTTACCGGTGTTTCGAGCTCGATTGTTACTTGCATTTCGCTCTTTTGAATTAAATATAGGCGCCGGGCAAAGGGTGAAATGTCTGAATTTGCGTTTCGTTTGCAACAATGAGGCGAGATTGGAGTTGGTTCCTCGTGTTTAAGTTGTATTTGAAAAAAAAAAGATTTGCCAAACAACAGTTAATTATGATAAATGTAAAAGCATGTAATAGCTAAGTTTTTATTTATTTACTGGGCATTCTATTAACTTCTAATTTATATGTTGATGGTAAGTAATGCTGTAGTTAAAATAATGGTGAATATGTTTATATGTGAGAAGAATTCGTAGTATTTAAGTGTTTGTGAAAATATTTTAAAAATATATGGGTTAATAATTAACTTTCTATATTAATAATTTTCCTAAATTTTCTTAAAATATCACTCAGGTATCGGTGTCGGTAATTAGTTAATGTTCACGCTCATCTCCGATAATTTATTGAGACGGAGCACCACGATACCCCCCTAAGTAATATTTCCCCCTACTTTGTGCGGAGATCAACTCCCGGGAATTGACGGCGGCGAAAAACTCAACCAAAATATTAATGCCATGGCTCTATAGTATTGACGTAAAATAAAAAGCGACAAAACGTCTTGATACTATACAATTAAACGTATATAAAATCATAGTGAAGAGTGATTTCACCCACAAAATATATTTTAAGTACCTATTTTTAAATCAAAAAAATTTGTGATTTACCAAATACATGCGTCGGTTATAAGGGTTGGTGTTAAATACACCAACCCTTATAACCGACGTCAGACCGTCAATAGCTGGCAATTTTTTTTAAATTATATTTACTTGAATTATGACAAGATGTTGATTTAAATATCCTAATCTCTAATCTGTCTTCTATATAACTACAGAATATGTATATACGAAATACAACTGACTGAAATGCGATTGACTTAAAATCTAGTGTAGTTACTCATTTCGCAACGCAGACGCTCACTAAGAATGGATTTTACGATAGTCCAATAAAAAAATCTTGATATTTTACATCCAGGTTCCGCAATAAAATATAATCGTATACATCGTTAACAATGATATATCGTTAACAGTGGACGAGCCACGCGGCAGCTTTGCTGTCGCACGTATTGGTCGGCTCAAACCGGGGTGTTACTACGACCTCACAGAATACCGGCGTGAAGTGGAAGCTCTGCTTCCGCGTTTCGTCTGGTGAGTGTAGGTGGCCGTAAACATGGTAGCGGAATTAAGTTAAGATCTGCCCAAGCACCCCTGAGAATCCCTCGCCGAGCATCCACAAGTTACTCCACTCCTGAGCGTGGGTGCTCAGGCTGCCCCTCGTATTATAGGGGGGGGGGGTGCAAAATTCCGCTCAAAACAACAAACTGCCCGGGGTAAGCTGAGCGATAAGACCAAGGCGGCCCCTGTCAGCTATCCGTGAATTTCTGCAATATCAGGGGACTTCATTCTAACCTAAACGCCATCCACTACCATCTCGAGATGGAGATCCGGCCGGTCGGCTCTGCTCTTTCCGATTGAGACGCTGGTGTCCTCTTCGGCTTATGCTTCGTATCACTCCTACCCGGGTGGGGTACAAACTGGAACGCTCCTTTGTGACTCGGGCTGGAGTTTGCGTATACGTCAGAGGGGACATCTGTTCTTGACATTTCGGCAGTCTTAAAGGTTCGGATCTCTCCATCCTTTGGCTACGCGTAGACAGTGACGACCATCCGCGCGTCTACGGATACCTCTATAGGTCATGCCCAATCAGACCGACTCTTCGACCGCATCCAAATGGCGATTTGTTGCTACAGCAGATCCCCTCCGCAGAGATCGTGATCCTCGGCGATTTTAACGCCCATCACGCCGAATGGCTTGGTTCACGTTTAGCTGATTATGCGGGGAGATCTGTTCATGATTTTGCCTTGGCATATGGTCTGACATAACTGGTTTCTTCGGCTACGCAGATTCCAGATATGGCGGATTATGCACCTTCCCTGTTGGAACTCGTGCTGACTTCTCATCCGGGCGGATGTCAGATTTCCGTCGACGCCCCTTTAGGCTCCTCGGACCATCGTCTTGTCCAGTGTATGGTGCCACTCACGCTGAAATCGCGGTTGCAGTACGACGGCTGCCGCCGTGTTTGGCACTATAAGTCAAATAATTGTGATGGGATGCGGTCTTTCTCTGCATTCTACCTTTGAGGGTGAGTTTGCTTCTCGCCGGACGATCTCAACGTTGTTGCTGATTCTGTCGCTGATGTGGTACTTCAGGGTATAAAACTTTTTATTCCTTCTCCTGTGGTGCACATCGTAGGCAAATCGCAGCCATGGTTTGGTCGCTCCTGTAAAATAGCGTCATGCTATAAGCAGAGGTGCTACCAAGCCTGGGCTGATGCATCAACGTCCGTAGATGTAAACACTAGCGCTCTAAAAAGAAGTATAATTCCGCCTCCAGGTCCTTGAAAAGAGTCATTGCCAAGGAAAAGTCAGAGCACATAGGCAGAATTGGCGAGAAACTAGTTCGCCTTACTTCTGGAACCCGTGTATTCTGGTCTCTTGCCAAGGCTGTCCAAGGGAATTTCTATCAGTCATCTCTTCCATCTCTGCACAGGAAGGACGACTCACTGGCCCTTGCCGCAAGGGAGAAAGCCGATCTCCTAGGCTCTTTCCTTGTGTCCAACTTGACCCTCGATCACGGGGGGAGTATGCCGCCGTATGAGTGCTTCAAGCTGACCATTCCGCGATATGAGTGCTCCATGCTGGAGGTGCGGTTCACACAGTGCTCGGTTCGCAAAAGACTCCTCTCCCTGGACATCCACAAGTCGAGTAGGCCTGACGGTATCCACCAATTGTGCTGAAGACGTGTGCTCCAGAGTTGGCACCGGTCTTGACGCATCTTTTCCGGTACTCCTACTTCCTAAGCGTAGTCCCAAAATCATGGAAGATGACTTTCGTCCAGCCGATCCCTGAAAAGGGCGACCACTCTGACCGCTCCAACTACAGGCCCATCGCTATTACCTCCTTGTTCACCAAAACATTGGAGGCCATTGTAAACTGCCGGCTCATGAGGTACCTTGAGGATCACCAGCTGATTAGTGAATGCCAATACGGTTTTAGTCTTGGTCGATCAGCTGGTGATCTCATGGTCTACCTGACTCATAAATGGGCGGCGGCAGTAGAGTCCAAGCGGGAGGCATTAGCCGTTAATTCGGACATTGCGAAGGCCTTCGTTCGGGTTTGGCACAAAGCGCTTCTTTCGAAGCTCCCTTACTATGGGCTTCCCGAGAAATTATGCAATTAGATCACCAGCTTTCATGCAGGTCGGATCATCAAGGTCGTTGTAGACGATAAAAACTCCGATTACAAACCTATTAATGTTGGTGTTCCATAAGGCTACGTGCTATCACCAACGATGTTTCTTCAACATATCAATGATATGTTGCAAACCGATACATTCATTAATATGCACACGACAGCACTGTTGATGCCTTATACATCGGCCGTGCTAATATTTCTCGGGAAAACGTCAGCGAGTACCGGGACAAACTTGTGTCTGATATTGAGTCTTTGCTGAACGAAGTCTTGTCTAGTTTACCCCTCAGAAGACACAAGTTTGCGCGTTGACCGCAAAAAAGAACCCCTTTGTCGTATCTCCTGAGTTTCAAGGCCCTCCCCTTGTGTAGTTTCGTGGTCACTTGGACGAGAAGGCCAAATTGGCCTCTAAAAAGCATGGCGTGCTCAAGAGAGCGGGACAGTATTTCATGCCGGCATAACGCCTGCAACTTTACAAGGCGCAGGTTCGACCGCACATGGACTGTTCCCATCTCTGAGCTGGGGCTCCCTTGTGCCAAATCCTTCCACTTGACCGCATCCAACGCAGAGTGGCTCGAATCATCGACGACTGAGTGCTTTCAGATCGGCTCGATTCACAGGCACCGCGAAGAGATTTTGCATCTATTTGCGTATTTAATCGCGTCTATCACAGGGAGTGCTCTGACAATTGGTTTGGATTAATTCCCAGCCGCCAAATTTCATGAACGCGCTACGTGGTAAACCTACCGATACCATCCACACCATCTAGATGCTTGGCAGTCCACCACTGTACGTTTTACTAGGAGTTTTCTTCCGCGTACGACCACCTTGTGGCATAGTTTACCACCGGAAATTTTACCGGACCGATACGACCTGGGAACCTTTAAGAAAAGAGCTTAAAGTAAAAGTAAAGTTACAGCCTATATACTTCCCACTGCTGAGCACGGGCCTCCCGTCATTTCTGAGAGGGTTTTAGGGCAAGGAAGTGTCCGCCGTGCTGTTGCGCCCAATGCGTGTTGGCGAACTTCACATGTCTTCGAAATATTTTTTTTCTTTATTTCTCCGACATGCAGGTTTCCTCACGATGTTTTCCTTCACCGCCGAGCACGTGGTAAATCAGTATTTAAAATTGCAATTAACAATTTCATTGGTGCCGGCGGGGATCGAACCCGGGTTACTCGCGTTCTGTTATATTTAC
>DWHP01004886.1:0-12277 GCA_018247895.1 Parnassius honrathi
ATGCCTATGGGCCACAGCAACCACTTACCATCAGGTGGACTGTGTGCTCGTTTGTCACACTGTCCTATAAAAAAATAATAATAAAATCTGGATATGTTCCATTCATCCAATACAGCCTTTAGATATCTAATGCTGAATATAAGCCTTGTCCACAGACTGGGTGTGGTGTGGGATTTTACCATAGTTGTCACACTTGACAGTCTGGTTGGTAACCGGTTTTTTAATAATTTTAAGTTGGTATAGGGAAAATGCTGCCATTTACTTTTACAGTTTGCCTCTGTCGCCTCTTACGGCACCTACGGAAGAATATTACGGGTTCGTGGATATTCTTACATCACCACTATACTGTTAATATGTTACGTCGTGAATTGACTATCTCTTTGGTCTAGTTATCGTAAGCCCAATTGCTGATAATGTGGTCTTGAGTTCAAATTCTAAATCGGATTATAATCAATATTGGAATTCCGCCAATAAATTCTCAGTAGCCGCCCAGGGTCAGGAAATTGGCAGTCTTGCACCTTATCTCTCTGCTTGCGTCGGATTTCCGCCCAATCGGACTATGAGAGTTAGGGAACAGAGAGCCTACGCAAACACTCGTGCACTATAATCCTGTGCTGCGCAGATGGCTGCCGTGATCCAAATTCTGTCTGGATGATATTAAAAAGAATGGTCGTACCGCCATCTGCCGGAAGCCATAAGATTTCTGGCGGTTCCCATACTCCGTTTTTAGTAAATATATTTTACAAAAAATATTTAACAGTTTTGCTCATACTAAAACGTCAGGCGTTATAATAATAGATGAATAAAGGAAGAAATAAATACAACTTTATTGCACACCTATAAAAATTACAGTTTACAATTGTACAATGTGCGACATTATAATGTGTTCCTTAGACGCGTTGCAGTTCTGTCTGGTCACACCGCAGAAATATCTAACGTCCAGTACAACTGGGACAGCTCGCTGGTGGGTTCAGCTTCGTTGGACGGCGGCGCGAAGCTCTGGGACACGCGAGAACGCACCTGCATTGCCACTGTAACTGCAGCTGCAGCCGAGGTCAGCATCATTTATTGATTTTTTATAGAATAAGGGTGACAAATGAGCACACAGTCCACCTGATATCTACATACACATCTACATCTCTGCTCGATTAAGAATCAAAATGCAGATGCGTTGTTCACCCCTGAGGACTAAGATGAGGGTCTCCGGTTCTTTATACTTATCACACTAAACACAGCAGCCGCCATTTTTCGCTGGTATTCTGTGAGAGCGTGTGACAATGCATCTGGAGAGACCATTATTTAAATTAGTTGCAGATGTCTGTGGACTGTCGTAGACACTAACCATGCTAGTGAGTTTGTCACTTGGACTTTGTAATAAAAAAAAACTAATTTTACAGATTTTTGTTATCATCATAATCATCATCATTGCAAGCCTTAGGTCCACTACTAAGCTTCCGCCAAAGAATGCCACCAAAGAAAATCACCATCCTTAACTACCTGCATCTGCAACATCCATTGACTTCCTGCATGTCTTACCAGGTCGTCACTCCAACTAGTGTAGGACCGCACTCTCAGTACGAGGCTGCCACTCTAGATTACTTCCCCATTGGCTATTGTTTCTTTGAGCTATATGGCCGGCCTCGCGCCACTGCAGCTTACTAAAACGTTGGGCTATGTCGGTTACTCTGATTTTACTGCGGATGTCCTAATTACGAAGTCTTTCACACGAAATGTTCACACAAAATTTTTATACGTGGTAGAGCCATGCTGCAGTTATATTAGTAGTATAGTTGTAGCACGAATGGGTCGGCTCGACCGGGGAAGTACCGTGCTCTCACAGTATACCAGCGTAAAATCGTAGCTTATTACTGCTGTGTTTCGTATGGTGAGTGTAGAGAACCGGAGACCCTCTTTACTAGAAACGAGCCATTCCATCGTAGTCCTCACGGGTGACAACACATCTGCATTTTCATTCGTAATCGAGGATAGATGTATATGGGCCACAGCAACCACTTACCATCAGTTGGACTGTATGCTCGTTTGTCACTCTATCTTAAAAAAAAACTCATCGGATTGGTTTGTGATTCTGTTGGATCATTTTTACAATACTAGTCTATAATTGTCTCATTGGTCTAGTAATTGTGAATGCAGTCGCTAATAGTGGGGTCCTGGGTTCGAACCCGGGTTGTACCTAAATTACTTATTGGGTTTTTCTGTTACGAAATTCTTAGTAGTATTGGCCTGGAATAAAGAAGTTGGCGGCTATTCAGTGCCTCGGAAAGCACATAAAGCCGTAGTTCCTACGCATAATCTCTCTCCGATTCTCTAAAAAAAAATAAAAAACCTCTTTCTGGTTCTTCTCAAGACGAAGTTTTTTTCCTAACCGGTGGTATAACTGAAATAATGTTTAATAAGTATTCTAGGGTTCTATTCTATTCAGTTCCATTTCTGTAGGTTTTGGACGTGTGCTTTGACTGGGCGGGGCGCCGACTTGCCACGGCTGGCAGCGATGGCGCCGCGCGTGTGTACGAAGCTCGCACCGACTGCAGAGAGCTGGCCACCATGCAAGGACATCGGGAAGAAGTCTCCAAGGTTAAATCACTAAAGTAATATATTTTGCGCACTATACATGTGCTGCAAATCGCATTTCGGTAAAGGCGGCCAGTCTGAACATAGGCGAGCCATCTGCGCAGGACAGAATTGTAGTGCACGAGTGTATGCGCAAGCACACGTGCACTCTCTATTCCCTCACTCTCACAGTCTGATGGGACGGCCATTCGACACGATCGGAAAGAGATCAGACGCAGCACCAACGGCTTTACGTGCTTTCGGAGGCGCGGAGGTGTGACACCGCCAACTTACTGACTCCGGGCTTTTACTGAGAATTTCTCAATAGAGAAACCCAATAACCGATATTGACCCGATCCAAGATTCGAACCCGGAACCTCATAATTAGCAATCGCGGTTATGACAGCAGCAACCGCTTACCATCAGGTGGACTGTGTGCTCGTGTCGTCGTCACCCTATCCTATAAAAAAAAACTAATACTCGAATCCATAAGTTGTTGGCACGATAATGCTGCTTTTCACTGTCAGCCTTGAAGGGACAATTTGCCTAAAACGCCACGCTAAGGTTGACGATCGCCCTACCACAGTTGAACCTGAACACAGCTCTCCATCGCCAGTTTGGGTATTTTACGTCTGGCGTAAACGGAAACGTAACGGGCGAAAACCAGTGGAGTAGCCTGCGCATAGCCATGGCCTGTGTCCATAACTATAATAAAACACAACTTTACTTTCCTGTACGGGGAAAGATGCATGTATAATGGCAAGGTCAAAACTTGTAAAATATAGCTACGATTCTTTGAATATTTAAACTTCATTTTGTGCATAACCATAAAGATTAAACATGAAAAAATTAAGGGTAAAACTTAAAAATAAATTGTATTAATATAAATTCTTAGTATACAATAACAAAATACTCAACATTAAAATAAATCTGAATAAAAACGAAATTTAATGATATTTTGATATAATCAAATTAAAAAAAGTTACGCAGCCGGTAGGATTCGAACCTACGCTCCCAGAGGGAATCTGATTTCGAGTCAGACGCCTTAACCACTCGGCCACGACTGCTTGTACAGTTCAAGGCTTTAATTTCTCATTAGTATGGCCTGAGTACAAAATATGAAGCTAATTAACTAAAAACGGCAAAAATATGTAGTTACGAAATGAAATAAAGGCGAGGAAAATAAAATTCCTAAAATATTTTTTTAGAGTGACGGCATGCAGCACACTTGATGGTTAGTGATCACCGCCTCCTACGAACATCTGCAAAACCGCAAGTGCGTTGCCGAAATGATGTTCAGTGACTACCGCAGCCCATGAACATCCGCAACACCAGGGGAATTGCAGGTGCGTTGCAGGCCCTTTAGAAAGTAGTAACCTCTTTTCTTGGAGGATTTTTCTTCGATGTTTGAAGATCTTTAAGTCGTATCAATTCGGAAAAACCGCTGTGTGACATGTGGCAGATAATTTCACGCAAAAATGCACGGTAGTGGACTGCCAATCTTCGAGATGATGTGGATAGAATTGAGAGTTCTATCAAAGTGTAATATTAACCTACTCAAGGACTCACGGGTACCTACCGTACAGCTCTCATACATTTTACAAATTTTTACATGAAATAAAGCTTAATATAGTATTTATAAACTTTACATGGTAGAGCTATGCTGCTATTATGGTTGTAGCAGAAATAGTTCGACTCGACCGGGCAAGAAACACGCTCTCACAAAATAGCAGTCGAATGGTCCATAACTATAATAAAACAGAACTTCTGCTCTGCACGATGTTTTGTACGGTGAGTGTATAGAACCAGAGACCCTTATTACTGAAAAAGAAGACATTGCATTTTAATCCTCAGGAGTAACAACGCATCTGCATTTTGATTCTTAATCGAGGATAAGTGTATTAGCACCAGGTGGACTGTGTGCTCGTTTTGTCACACTTATCCTTTAAAAAATATCAATAACAGTTTAACGATTCATTAAAAAGTCGGTTAATCAACAATCACACAAAAGTGGTTAACATAATAAACCCAGTCGTTTTTGCAGTAACCTCTCCCCCTTCCTCTTTTCGTTTTTGGCCAATGATCTATCGCTTTTAGTCTGTTGTGTTTTTAGTATAAATCCCTAAAAAAAGCCCTGAGGATAATACTATGAAATAGTAACAGCGTCTCCGACGCTCAACGTACGAAATACAGCAGCATTTAGCGGCTATTTTACATTTCCGTGAGAGCGTGATCCTTTTCCGGTCGACCCGGCTCATTCATCCAGCAACCATAATGTGACATAGAGTATACTCTATGTCACCTTTACAGTAAATACAACAAAATTCAAAATAATTACAATTTTATATATAAAATTTCTCTTTTGAGTGTTTTGAGTAAACCTTTTACGCAGTCGGATTTTTTCATTAACTTTTTTAATCAATTTAATTGTTTATGAGCAAATTTTAAAAGTATTAACTTATGTAACTCATGCTCTCGGTTAAGGTTTTATATATCATTGTATTCCTGTCCATAAGGTTAGTCACACTTCTATTCGTGACATCTGTGTTGAGATATCTTATTATACCTTCACGTCATCTGCGTATTATGTTTTACGTGTAGCATCATCGATTTTAAAATATCAATATTTGATTCTAAGCATCGATGATTATCGTTTCATTATTATCGTTATAGCCCTTCACATGTCCATTGCTGAATATGAGCATCCACAAAGGAAAGATACAAAACATAGTAGTACGTTTTTTTTATAGAATATGGGTGACAAAAGAGCACACAGTCCACCTAATCGTAAGTGGATGCTGTGATCCATAGACATCTAAATTTATCCACGATTAAGAATCAAAACGCAGATGCGTTGTCACCCCTGAGAACTAAGACAGAATGCCTCGTTTCCAGTAAAAAGGGTCTCCGGATCTCTACACTCACCACACGAAACACGGCAGCATTAAGCTACTATTTTACGCTGGTATTCTGTGAGAGCGTGGTTCGTGCTACAACTATACCATTAATATAACAGCAGCATGGCCGCAATACACATTGCTTGCCAGTACGAGGCTGCCACTCGGAAACATTTCTTCATCACTGGTTGTCGGCTCTACAAGCTATATTATATATATTATAATCTTACATTTGCTGACTCGTTGATCTAGAACTTCTAAACATAGCTGCTGATCATAAGGCTTAAATCCCAGGTCGGGCCAAACATTCCGAGTCAGTAAGAGCTTTACCACACCAATCGATCGCCGTCAATCAATGTCATTGATCGACGATCAATCAGTTGGTTTGGTAATATATTAGAGCTATTCTGTCAAGAAATTCAGAGTAACAGCCCGTGGTCATGAATTTAGCGCTTATTCACCATCTTGTCTTAGAAAAACCGTTGGCCCTGCGTCGTGTCCCATCCACGCGATTATCAATCCGTCTGCTAAACGTAACGTGGGGAGACCCATGTCCAACGGTGGATTTCTACTGGCTGATGATCATGAAGAGTAAGAGTGGAGTTTGCAAGTTATTGTGTCATAACAGCGTAGTTACCGTGTGCTGGGAAACAAAGGCGCTTATTTACTGTAAGGTTAAAATTTTTGTCCATCATTCTAACAATATTTGATAACATTTCAATTTATAACTAACTTGATAGTTTAAGTAAGTTGCGTAAATTGACTGAAAATATAATGATGAAACGTTTAACAAATTATTAATAGAACCTGGCGTCAACTTTGCGGAAATCTATATTGTTAAAGATAATAAAAACTTGTTAGCTAAGATCCACGTAATAAAATAATGTGTCTCGCCTAGTTTGAAGATCACCTCCCGCCCTCCCTCCATTGCGCGCATTATCTTCGCCACTATTAATCCCAATACCATTACTCCTAACACCACTATACTTGGAAAGTAACACCACTGTTGATTATACGACATGTACTTCACCTCTAAAAGTAGCATCATCATATGAAATAGACTCTACGATGGCTGACCGCTAAGTAAATCTTCTAATAATCTTTATATTGTAAGTATTTTTTTTTATAGAATGACGATGACAAACGAGTACACATTTCACTTGATTGTAAATAGATGCTGTGTCCCATAGACGTCTACATTTATCCTCAATTAAGAATCAAAATGTAGATGCGTTATCACCCCTGAGAACTCAGATGGAGTGCTTGTTTCCAGTAAAAAAGGGTCTCTGGTTCTCTACACTTACCATACGAAACACAGCAGCAGTAAATCCTGTGAGAGCGTGGTCCTACTCCGGTCCAGCCGACCAATTTGTGCTACAACCATAACACAACTGCAGAGTAATTTTTAACGGTTATCCACCGCCGTCTTTTTTATAAATAGATATATTCAACTATCGGAGTTGTTGATATCCAGGTCTGCTTCAGTCCAGCTGGTGGATGTCTGCTGACCGCTTCGGCGGACAAGACCGCGAGAATCTGGAACGCTTCTACTGGTAACTGCATACAAGTAAGTATTAAGATTGTACCTCCTCACAACGTGGCTATACCACCTTGTTAAAAATGGTTTATTGTTAAATCCTAATGGTTTTCTTCAGTATAACAGCTAAATACTGCTGTGTATCGTATGGTGTGAGTTAAAAGAATGAATAACACTTTTTTACTGGTATTATCATAAATTATATGCTTTTATTCCTCTCTCACCTTTCCACCATCTGTCAACCAGGTGGTTGTGCGATGCAACCTCTTTGTGTCGATATTCCACACAAAATCACCCAACGGTTTTCTTCAACTTTCGTAATGCGTATAGCAAACGAGTGTAATAATTTTCTGGCGCCTGTCTTTCCCTCCGAATATAATCTGAGCGTCCTCAAGACAAGAGTGAATGGGCTTTCGTTACGCTAAAATAATGCGATTTACCATCTAGGGATTCGTCACTATTTACCACCAGGTGGCATTGTGCTCTAGCACTGGCTTATAACAAGTTAAAAAAAACAGGGTAAGGTAAGCTGTCTTAGTCCTCGGGGGTAACAAAGCGTCAGTGGTTATTTTGGTTATTTTGTCCTGGGTCTGGTGATTTTTAAGAGCTTAGCTTCTTAGCGATATTTTTCTATCGTTTAGCGACTATTTAGTTTTGGCGATTATTGGCGATTTTTCAATTAGGAATTTGGCAGCACTTATTTGAGGCGGAAATTGTTCTCTTTCTAGGCTTAGTCTATGGTCGGAGAATCCCAGACGTTGTTATTTTATAGTTATTGACATTAATGTTTTATCATTCTTAAAAGTGCCATCGTAGTCGATTAAAGTGGGTAGGAAATTGCACATGTTCAGTGAAGGAACAGTAAAGAAATTAGTTAAAGATTGTGTCCATTGTATCGTACCACCGTACAGTGGCGGGACCACGTTTTGGCGTTTCATACAAGTAGGATTTTCGAAAAATAAAGCTTTCCCAATTTTATTTAGATTCTTATGTGAAAGCCTCTTTTACCATCACATATTTATCGGTTTACCGATGGAATGATAAAACATACAAAAATTTATGACTTATTTTTTCCACGTATGGAAAAAAAATTCAAACCCGATTTGCTCTAATATTTAAAAAAACCTGTTGGTGAAAAATCCTACATACTAACTTCTTTTTTCTTTATTTTATTCATGTAAGCTATTCAATACATGTAAACTACCAATTTTAATTAAAAAAATAGCGAGATGTGGTGGTTTTTTTCAACCCAAACATCCAAAATATGGTGACATATTGCTCTGGATCTAATGACAAGATAATTTTTGAGGTGGCAACTCTGCAAATTATCTACATTTTGATTCTTAATCAAGGTTAGGCCACATAATAATGTTCAAATATCATCCCCAAAAAAAGTATTATAACAGGCGGGTCTGTTGACTGCGTTCTCTAACATGACAATGAACACTTAGAGCCTGTTTTTATGTTACGTCCTATGTACTAAACAATAAATACAATTTTCATAACCCTTAGGTGCTGTCTGGTCACCAGTGCGAGATATTTTCATGCGCGTTCTCTTACGCCGGTGACACCATCGTCACCGCTTCTAAGGACAACACCTGCAGAATCTGGAGATGACTCGACTGGTGGTTACCACTGCAGAGAGATTCAAAACTTAATTTTTAATACGATTTAATTTGAACATTTACCGTTTTTAATTTTAAAATAAAAATATCATATGAGTAGTACAGAAGTTTATCTACAGTCAAAACTTTCGCCTCTGCATATCCTTGTATTTAGGGAAGGTGTGTATGAAAGAGCCAGTTTTAAAAACCTTTCTTTTGTTACGCGTAATTATAAATGCTCCTATGTAGTTTTTTATTTATTAGGGAAGATAAAGAATCAAAAAGAAATTCAAAAATTAACCATCAAAGCAAAAACTTTTACATTTAAAAAAGAAGTTTAATTCGACAATTCCGTAACCCGGCTCTTTCATACACACCTTCCCTCTGTATACGGTGGTAATAAGACTATATAGAACCTTTCTTCCCCATCGGTCGTTTCTTCGAGCTATATGGCCGAACCATTGGCACTTTAGCTAACTGATTCAGCTGTACTCGCATGAAATTTTAGCAAAAGTTATATTATTCCAATATTTTTTCCAATTTAAGTACTTTTAACAAAGAAAAGTTATATCTACCTACAAAAATATATGTTTATGTACGTAAAAATACTCGTTTTAATAATACCAAACCACTACTAATTTTATTTTTATTTATTATAAAAAAAAAACATTTTTTTCATTTTAAAAATACAAAGAAACAATCTATAACTTAAATTGAAAAATTTTAATACCCCCTAAACAAAAAGAACTGATAATCTTCAGACAGCTAAAAGGGTTTTCTCGAATCGTAGCTAAGACCACTCGATCAAGTCACCTTACAAACAAAAACAAACTAAATGTCAATCGGCTGATTCTTTTGGGAGCTACGAAGCCACAGACAGATACACAGATACGTTAAACATATAACACGAGGGGTGTTGCTTGCATCGGGGGTTAAAAACACAAAAAAACCGCAAATGAGGCAATCTATAGGCAGAGGCTCACAGAATACCAGCGTAAAATAGTAGCTTAATGCTGCTGTGTTTCGTATGATGAGTGTAGAGAACCGGAGACCCTTTTAACTGAAATCGAAGTATTCCATCTTAGTCCTCACTGGTGATAACGCATCTGTATTTTGACTTGTAATGGAGGATAGATGTAGATGTCTATAGGCCGCAGCAACCACTTACCTTCAGGTGGAACGTGTGCTCGTTTGTCACCCTATCCTATAAAAAAAGATAAAGGGCAATCTAGAAGAGATCTAGACCATATTCTATCCGAAAAGTCTTTAGTTTGGTCTTTAGTCTGCATATTAAATCTAAATAACACCACATTTATAGAACTTGTCTACGCGAAATCGATGCGGATCGCTATTCCTAAAAATAATTGGTTGACCCTGTAAGCCATCCCTAGAACTTCCAGCTAATTTCAAATACAAAGCGCTTCAAATTTCACCAAATTATGTTGCGAAATCTCGAATTTATTTCAAAAAAACCTTTTTTTTTCAATTGTTTCTCCTTCGATATCTCACGAACGAATGAACCAATTTTTCATGGCATTCGACGTCATTTTTTGAGGTTAAGAGCTGATTTGATTAGTTTTTGAAATCGATCGGTTAAGCCGTTTGCAAGTTATTTCAAAAAAATAGTTTTTAAACATTTTTATTTTTGAGATTTCTCAAAATCTTCTCGTCCGAATCAGTTCGTATTGTCATCAAATCTATTCCACATTGAGATTTTTAGAACGCCATAAATCGCATCCCAATCGATCAAAACGTTCAAAACTTATGAAAGGTTTACTTACATCCCGTACGGACGTCCCCGTGAAATCAGTCAGAATAGCTTCCTGGGATCTCAAAACGACGAGATCTGATGAAAACTCGGTTTCCGAAAATCGGGGTGTAACGAATAACTTCCCTATTTTAGAAAATTTTCAATTTTCTTAGCAGAAAGTTAAAAACAATTTTGGCAGTAGTTATGGTCGTTGATTATCGCTTACTTAAATCAAACATTAATTATTACATCACCTGTCTCTTTCTATTTTGCATTTAGTGAAGAGTTAAGCTATTTGTGCCAGTTACTCGACTCCACAGAGTAAGTAATTCATTCGTCGGGCGAATACGCTTTTACAACAAAATCCCGAATAATATAAAAAAAATTTGACAATCGCAGAGTTAAAAAAATTAAACAAAGTTTATATACAAACTGTTATTGTAATATGAATAAATTTACGGATGATAATAACAACGCCCTAGTACAATAATTTCTTATATTGGCGCGAACACTACACTTTGAATGGTTGTATTTATACGGATTCTATCGTATTTAATACACTTATTTTTAATTCCCAGTGTTTCGGGTGCTTTAATGCACCCATGGTCACGGGGAGACTGTGATTTTTGACGTACCAATGTCGTAGTTAGCCCGCCTTCAATAGTTTAATATAAATTTTTAGTCCGATCTACGCAGAACGTACATACTACGTATACTACATATACTACATAGGACAAACAAAAGTATCTGTTAAAACCCGCATGAAATAACATAGAGCTGAGAACATGTTCAAGATCGTCTCTACCATTACATCAGATTTGATAAACAACAATTTCTCGCAAAAAAACATACCGATTCCTGCCAAGGATGATACGCGAAGCTATTGAACTTTAAAAAACGTCCTAATTTCAATAGAGAAGATGGATCGGTACTGCCATCTGTTTGGGATCCTAAAATTAAATCCAAACCCAAACACCACTGCAAGACTTCAAGATACAGTAAGCTCGTTCTGAGTAGATCGGACCAAAAATTTATATTAAAGAACTGAAAGCAGCTGGGCTAACTATGATATTGGGACGTCAAACATCTCAGTTCCCCATGTGGCCATAGGTGCTGTAAAGCACAAGAAACGTCGGGAATTAAAAATAAGTTAATTAACAGGTTTTAAGGTACAAGTTATTGTACATGTTCATGGTATGATTATACTGTTATAAAATTTGAAAACATAATGACAACAATAATTAGTATACTCTTACGTAATGAATAATGAATGCCACAATTTCTTTGTTAAATGGTCGTTAGAATAATCGCGCATCGTCCACATTCAATAAATGTTATTCATTATGTGTCAGATGTTGTAATTAATTTGTCCACAGACAATATTTATTTTGAATCACAAAAAAGTATTATATTAGTACTTATTATTTAAATTATAGCGTGAAAGGCCCACCACACACTACATTCGGAATTCCGACGGAAACTACCGTAGGTGTGTGACGAGTCCTTCATTTTATATGGACTTGCTGCATTCGGAATCCCGAACCGGAATTTCGAAACGGAATCCCGAAACGGAATTCCGTACGTACGGGGCGGGCCGAAGTGGTACAGGACCGTGCTTTGTGGCACTCCTTCGGGGAGGCCTATGTCCGGTAGTGGGATTGTAAACGGTTGTAATGATGATCTCTAAGCACTCGCCGAAAATTTCGTATTAGAGCAAATTGAGTTTAATCCCGCCAACACATAATATATAATTACAATTTTAAGTGTGTATTTAATACATACTCGCAATAAATAAAAACATCGTGTAAAAAACCTGCACGTTAGATGGTTAGTTTTTTTTTTTTTTTTTTTTTTTTTGGGTTTTTTTTATTTTTTTTTTGTTATATTATATAAAAACGTTATAAAAGAATAATTTTTTTTT
>DWHP01004887.1:0-12277 GCA_018247895.1 Parnassius honrathi
ACATGATATTCAACAATTCAATAGAGTGATATATATTTTTATTTTATGTCATATAAACCGCTAATAAATTTTTACCTTTGCTTTGAACTGAAACTAATGTCCAGTATACAGCCAGAATTTAATTACTAAAATGTTTAGGCATTGTTCTGTTAACTTTAATAAGCGACTAAACTAAATTATGTATTAATGTTGTTAAAATGCAGAAAACAAATGATGCACTAGTGTCGTCGGCTTGCCGAGAGCGTTTTCAATAGTTCTGTCCCCGTCTGTGCTGCATCCCACGTCGGCCCCGGTAGACTTTGCTATCCTTCATCTCGCACCGTCCGCCCGCCGGCACCCTGTCTCCACTCGACTGTCGACTATCAATGCTCTGACACCTCGAACACCTTTACCATAGTCGACCCCATCCACCGTCCCGCTTTGTGACGTCTCCATCTAGTGAGTTCCTTCTTTACTTTGAGGCAACCTTGCCGCGTCGCTCTCGTAGCAACTCTCGCTAGCACCTTTTTTTAGTGTTTTGTTCTGTTAGCGCATGCACGGCGCTTACCCTGCACCGGCCATTCATCTGTGTCGCCATCGTCACTGCGCCAGCTCCGTAGACGATGTAGCCACTTCGCACAGGTCTTCCAGTCTAGCAGCATGCGTAGTGCGCCGTCTTAGAGCGACGTCCGCGTCACACTGAACGTACTCTGAATACAGCCAACTTGTCGTAGCGTGTCAAGAACATCCACACCACACTCTGTTATATCGGTGGCGTAGTGCGTCGCGTCGGTAGGTGGCGCT
Source organism: Parnassius honrathi (assembly GCA_018247895.1). Taxonomy (NCBI): domain Eukaryota; kingdom Metazoa; phylum Arthropoda; class Insecta; order Lepidoptera; family Papilionidae; genus Parnassius; species Parnassius honrathi. The sequence continues at coordinate 784 of DWHP01004887.1, forward strand.
AGGCGGCGGCAAGGGGCGAGGGCGAGGGTGTAGGGGTTAGGGCGGGCGCGCACTGGGAGGTTGTGTTGGTTACAGCTGCGTGTGGTGCGCGCGTTCAAATCGACGCTCGAAGACTTGGAGGAGAGGCTGTCGGCACACTCGGCGGCCGGATTGCGTTCGCGACTGCGCGCGCCGCCGCAGGACATCGCCTACATCGACGCCGACGACGTGCCGGCTTCGGCCCGCACTGAGACGACCATTTTCTAATAGCCACCGCACACTTGCACACCCGACCCTCACCCGACGCACCACACGACCAATCCCGCGTTTTTCGATTTTTTTCGCGACTGGAACGTACTTAACGCCAATACCCCGCGCAATTTTACCGCGATGCTACATCAGCTCGATTACTTATATTTACGCGTTATTATACGAAACGTCTCATTGAGTCTTAAATTGTAGATTAAGATATTTTTTTTAATTAAGTGTTGAAATTTTTAGAGCTAGTTATAGTCGATAGCAATAAACTTGCATAGTTGAAATTTAGAGGCCTGATGTTAGGCTCCTATACCGAACCGTGCCTGTTGCCGCGCCACAGTGCGCCTGTACAATCAACTCGTTTGTGCTGTTGACGTTACACAATATAACTATAATTTGACGATATCTCAATAGTTGCCCATACCCCCATACCCTAGGGACTGGGACTGGGGACCCCATAACCTAGATGACTTCAATCGGTTTTATGTAACAAGTCTTTCTAACAGTCGTTCAAAGAGTAACAAACACTGCTATTTTAGAGACGAAAATGTTTTGTAAATAAGTAAGAAATTTCTCGAACGTCTTTATATGTATATCGGAACAGTGATATTTTGTATAGCTGTTATAACTAGAGACAATTCGTGGAAATGTAACTTTTTAATCCTATAGACTTTAAATTAAAAAAAAAATAATGTTAACTTTTTAATATTGTTCAATTATCCTTAGCTTTTTGTATAATTAGTATGATGCTAGGAGTATGTACATTGTCTGTAACGTAATAAAGCGTTCTTCGAGGTACTCCGCTTGGTTACCATTGTTTGTTTCATAGTAAATTTTGGGACCACTTTAACTTCCGTTTCTGACGATTATGTTTTTAAAATCTACCGTCTATATCGGCTAAAATTTAATATTTTATCTATTTGTATAATAGTATATTTTTCATGTTATCCGCACCTAAGTTTAAAAAGGAACACTTAAAGCTTGAACATGCGATATAAAAGGACTTTTACAAGTGTAAAAATATTTTTTTGCGTATGTTAGGAGAACTATTGAACTATTTACAATTAATAATAAAATTTCAAGCAAATTCCATAGCATTTTTTTTCGCCACTCGTTATGTATGGTGGGGGCCGCCCTGTTTTAGCAGAATCGCTCTATTTCAGATGTTAACGGTAAGTTTAGGTCCGACTCGCGTAGGCAGTGGTACGGTGTTACGACGCTGGACCTGGTCTAACAAAGTAACGTAGGTACAGTCGAATAACGTATAGTTAGCGCATGAACGTGTTGCACGTCTTACCCAAGTCTTCGGTACATACTCGCCCCAAATAAACAATAAGCGACCTTAACTGTGTATCCATACGTCACAGAACATAATTCAGACTTTTAGGTCGATAAGTTTAATAATAACTGACGAGCACCTCGTATGGAAGGTGATAACTACGCGAGCGGCCATTTTGTGATTAGTACATGTCAACAAAATGGTGGCCGATTCTTAGATTGTAAGTACAGAGTATCTATTGAAGAGATGTTAAAATGTTTTTCTTTTTTTGGTACAAATGTTGTTTTTTTTTTAAATTGTATTTTAATTATTTTCGCTTTGCATTTAAAGTGTGAAACTGCTTATGTTACAGCGTTATGCATGTAAACAGATGTCTGTGAGTATGCACAATTTGTATTTTATAAATGACCGTCTCTGATAATGTAAAGTGAATCATAAATAATTACTTTATATGTCCTTTATATTATCAGAGCCTCTAAAATTCAATGTTATTTTACTATGTTATATAAAGTATATAACTTTTCAAAGGAAAAGTAATCAGTTTCTTTTATCACTGTAATTAAAGCGTACACTAGTATGTAAGCTGTCGTACAAAAGAAATAAAATGCTTCGAAACATTAATATCCCCACTATATCACCAAAACTAAAATATATAAATCTAATCTAGAGTATCATTAAAAAATTAAACGGCTTATACAATAATTTCTTTTTGTTTACCTTTGACTCGGTTGTGTAAGTACTTATTTAATAAGTTGATTTCATTTTTAATTATTTAACTTATTTTCATCTAACAAGAGGTTTTACTGTAATTTTAAATATAAATTCTTAACCGGCTATATAAACGACCAGTTTAATATAAAAAAACTCATTTTAATAAAATTATTTATTTCAATTGTATCGATATTTCATTTAATAATACCTTTTTTAAAACACATCTATAATTGGCTGGAAATAAATGCAGAACACCGTCGCGAAGTAGCTCACATACCGGATTTTACATTTCTATCGCCTAGTAGTCGCTTTCTACACGGTAATTATAAATTATTATATTTCTTTTTTATCTTAGTATTTGCTAGTGGATGCCCTCGTACGCCCCGATCCAGCTAGTGTGAATGCCCCCAATCCTAGTTAACATTAGCCACTGACTAACGAAACTGCTTTCTAATCCTCCCCACTTTACTAATAGCTAAAATCACATATAACTAGCGGCGGGGTTCCAAAGCCAAATTATAAGTGATATTCTCTTTTTACAATTACGAAATTTCTTTTTTGATTTTGGAACGCCGGTGATTTTTTTCATACTGGCAACAAAAGCAGTTTGGTTACCGCCACACTACGAGCCGCCATTGCCGCGTTGGCTCACTGACACCTCCGTGATGTTGTTTTACAGCAAAAAGCGGACATATTGGCCGGCCGTCGGATATTTGTCAATAATTATTTGGCGGAGCACCGGAGGATCAGCGTGCAATCCGGAGGCAGTTCCCTGCCGGCACTCAGCCCCATATCGCATCAGAGCGATGAATAAATCAACTATACAAACCAAAAAACATAACCGTTCATATTTTTTCTGAAACCTTGCTGATTAAAATGTATGTAGCTTTTAAACGGATGCCATGGGCATTCACAGTACCCCAATCTACTGCCATATGAAACAAACGGAAAAGTTTACATTTTAAATGTAAATTAATAAAATAATTTACAGAAATATACATTACTTACTAAAAGTATTAGAGTAAGAAGAATATTATTAGATTTTTTGCAAAATATCTAACTAGATTTTATATAAATATGGTGCACTATTTCAATATATGAAATATTTAGAGATGTTATTGCTATTAAACCTATTTATAGCCGTATAAATATAGAACATAGTTTGGTTAGTTTTGTTATCCGAAAATTATTGCTTAATTTGTTTTTTTTTTTTTTTTTGTAAATATTCGTGAAACTTCTCAAATAGACTTAACAATGTTGTTGTGTCGTAGTGAGATAATATTTTAATATGCGGTAAATTCATGTGCCATTTTTATAAAAAAAAACCACAATGTTGTGCAACTCAAGTGCTTTTATAAACGTTTTTTGGATTAAGGACTCGTGATATTTAAATTTGCTTGTTATTATTTCTTCATTTCTTTTTGTAAGAGAATGCCTTAGATATTTATGTGAACGACAATAGAATTTCTATTTTATGTTCGTCTATCTTTGTTTTTAGTTTTAGAGCCTAAGTGTGTTGACTATGCTCCGTAGTGGTTGTGAAATCTGGTAACATTATGTTTGTTGCGGGCAACATTCTGTGTTCGAGCACAGATACTATATTTCATTTACTGCAATTCTGTCAAAGGAAGTCGTGCATGAAGTGTTTAATATATTAGTAGACTATTGAATTAAATTGAATATTTAATTAATTATTTGTCGAGACTTTCAGTCAAATGCATGCACATTTATTTTTTACACGTTCCCTATACTGAATTGTTTACACTTTTAACACACTTACACAACTGTTTTGGTAATTCGATAATTTAATATTTTCTTTATTAAGATTTTGTTTTCGGTTTTCTTATTTAAAAATGTCTAATTGACTTTAACCACTTCACTACATTTCAAGCAAATTTAAGTATCTTATTAAATGATACATTTACGTGTGTATATTTCTATAATAATGATAATATAGTGCCTATACATATATACGAATCGCTAAAACTCGTCACTCTGCACTTCGTAGTGAAATTTCAATCATTGCCTGCTAATTACATTATAATATTAAACATGATAAAACTAGTGTATTTTAAAAAATATTAAAGAATAATTCGTGTCTCGGTGTAAAACCGGGAAAAGTTAGATGTAAAAAATTTAAAAGTAACTTTTTAAAATATTAAAACATTACGCTTATAGCAGTTTTATAAACGCCTATAGATATAGAACCACAACGTCGGAACTATAGTGACGCATGATTCCCTGTGAAGCGAACCCCGTCTGGTATAAATAAACACTATCTATTAATTCTTTACCTCTAACGCTTCTTGTCTTAAAGTTTAGTAATAAAGTATCTCTACTCCAAAATAACTTTCATTTCACCCAACTGCCACGTTGCGGAGAGCTGCGTTTTAAGGTAAACTGGCCGTTTTGGGGCATGTGTTTTGTAACGATTTGGTATTGGCCTGTGCCCAAGGTCGTAATTGTCGTACGTCTTGATGTTAGTACGCTTAGCTTTCACGCCATCCTAGCATGGACCGAGGCGATGTTAGACACCGTCTTAGATGGTGTGTGCTATAGGTGTAAACTGTATCGTAATGATTTTTATTTCACTGACCATATTAACTATTCATTTATTAAAGGCGCCTATTCGAAAACATCCATAAAACGCTCAATTGTTTATGGTCTTGAAATAAAACTCAGCCTGTATGTATGAACATATTGAAATGTTAATATTGTGTTAATTATATGTGATCTAATCTATACTTTTTGCTTTCACGACTTAGAATTGTGCAATGTAAAGAATCGTAAATATTATATGTAGTTTACATTGTAGTGAATTCACCATTATTGCTTCTGTGCGATAGTCAACTTGAAAAAATGTTCTGTTAGTATCTGGTATGTGAGCAACTGAGTAAAATAATTCATGAAAATAAGTGTGCTTTTGATAGAGCATGAATAAACAAGCTAGATCCGAGTGCCGTGTGCATCGCACACAAACACGCACAACCACATACACGAACTCGTACACAATGACGTCATCTAGGAGGGGAAAGATTTCAATGTTGCACTCACTATATTTGTATCTACAAAAGAATAAATGTGCAATGTACATTCCAGATCGATGCATAATTTCATTTTTGTTTAATTTAAATTATTTTGTTTGCATTAACTAATTAAACGACGGATATAATGGAGCCCTGGATGGATATTGTAAAATAAAACATAGTTTATAAGTGCACACCCCATGAATGTGCTTCTTAAGATAATATGATGCGTAAACCCAGCGTTTGTATTTTGTGTTCTGGTATTATTTTATTTTTGATATTTTCTTCCTAAAATCTGTTCATTGCTTCGCGAAGCGCACTGCTTCGTTCAATCTCCGAATTTCTGTCACTTGATGCAGAAATCTTCGCTGCTAACACGTCGAACGCTATTCTGCGATTGTTTGTAACATTTTTGAAATTATCTCAAGTGTCATTAAATTTATATTAACTGTTTTATAGTAATATATTGTTATGCGAGGCGAGTGGTTGGACGTAACTGTCGACTTGACTAGGTCATGCCGCTCTATTCAATTCGGTATCTTTTAACTGTATGATTTTTATGTTTTTATTATAATCGAAATGAGAGATTAATGCAGCTAAAATCTAATATAAGCTCGTGGCTGAAGTTTTTAAAAGAATTCAAATTCCATTATTCTTTCAAAGAATCGCGTTCGATCCAAAGCACTGCGATTTACTACTATCTCTACCTATCTCTACGTAAGGACGCCCGCCGTCCTCACCCGCTCTCTTCGTGTCGTGAGTCTTTTACTTCATGTTCTTGTTTTTATTTTCTTTTCCATGAATCCCCATTGCACACGGAAGGTCATAGGTGGCGAGTTACAGGAGCGCTTGATTCCGGTGCCCTACAGCAAGACTTCCACCGATCAAGCTGTAAGATTTGATACCAAGCCTGCTCTTTCACTCACATCTCTTGTTTCGTTTGGACTTTTTTATGTTGGACTTTGTTTTACGTTTTAACTGTACTCTATACTTAACAACTTGTATACATTCGGTTACTGTTCATTGTTTGTCTTCACTGACCCTTCTGTTTCACGACTTTTCTTAAAGAAATTGTAATTTTTTTAAGTGTTCTGTGAGAAGAATTGTATGAAATTGAACGGTCAGGATTATTTCGCATGTGTATCACCTACGCATATCGTGCTAACGCATGGGCTGTCCGTAGTTTAATGTAATACTACTCGTAATGTTAACGTTATGTTTTTGCTGTGTTTGTACGTAATTAACGTAAATGTGATACATTTAAATTAATTGTAATTTTGATAATTTTTATCTATCAAAAAACTTTTGTTAGCTACTGAATTTCCATAACTTTTTTTCCGTGTAATTTAATAGCTGCAGTACATAATCATGTCTTCATTATTCATTATTTAAAAAGAAATCAAAATGTAAAATCGTAACATACTCACATCGAGAAGCTTTTTGAATATAGTTTATTGTATGTAACTCCAGTAATTTGTTTCTAAAATTTTGGTAATGTTTTATCGATTGAGATTTAGTTAAAAAGTAAAAATGTAGTTTGATTAGATGATTACAATCATTTCAATTAGCACTGATAAAAGTAGCAAGCTAGCTCCATTAGTAAATTTGGCATCAGAGTAATTAGTCTTTATATATATTATTTTGCCACACATTCTGCACCGATATAAATAATTCAACTACAAAAAAATGTTTGTCAGACACCAGGGGCTCGGCATTGAAGCTTTTAAATCCATATCAGAAGCATTGACCATTAAAATATCGACAGCTTTTAGTTTGACAATTGAATTCTATCGGGCTAAGCTTCCGACATAGGTTGAGGTATGAAAGTTGGTATAGGTCACTCAGCTTGCAGCTTTGATTCCTACGGGCAATATGGATGGCGATCAATGTTGCTTCGTGTTTGCCTAGCGTCCATGTAATAGGGCAGCAGTCTTCAGCTTACGCGAGTAGCACACATAGAAGAGGTCAATATCCAAATGCAGTCACAGAGTTGCACGATCCACAGAAAAGGTATAGCCAAATATACATGACACTGTCGCGTCGAACTCGGGTCATGGCAAAATGTCTGTATTCAGAGGTGAGGGCGAGGAAGCAAGCGCGTAATTTTCGCTCACTGCATGGCATGAAATGATCGCCCCCAGCGGTAACCTACGGACTACTGTGGCTGGAATTTCGAATAACCTACGCTTTCTCGCCTATTTTTAATGGCTCAGTGTGCTTCCATTTATGTTAATTTACTAATGAATTTATTGTACATTGCTCTTCCTGCAATGGTGTCGCTCCTTCTGATTGTCCTTCCATTTATATATATTGAACTCCATTGTTAAAACAATTTGGATATTCCAAAAGAGTAAGATTGTGTTAAATTTTCAAAAGGTAAATAAAATTGAGTTCCGATTGTTTTAGCCGTGGAGTATTTGTGTCCATACAAAACAAAAAATAAATGTGACGAATTAAAAGGAGCTACCACCGCCTGACACTCGTCTCCGCTCTGGCTCTAAATGTTCTAAGTCGAATTTCAACAGAGTTGTCAATCACGAATGTTTTCACTCTGAAATCACGCTTTTTATATTGTTTCTATATAAAAATTATTAAATGTTGTAAAAATATATAAAAAATTGTACTAAGCAAGTTATTTAAATACAGGAACGTGATTGCACTTGACATGTCTTTGTTTGTCGCATTAAATCTACATTGTATATAGAGCACGAATATGCTATACATTATAAAGGAGTTCGATCTTATGAAATACAGCAGACGACATATCTTGCTGCTTTAGCGAAGAGAATATGTCGTTTGTAAATCCTTGCATTACTTACTACCTATGGGCGTAGTTACACAATGTGCTATTTTTCTATGATAAACATCTCCCCAACCCGTAAAATCCGCATATAGAGTACTCCCAAAGCGGGGGGGGGGGGGATTAATGTTATTGTCACCGCGTTTTAAAAGTTACATAAATACGATATAGTTACTGTAGAAAGATGTTGGTATCTTTTGGAGGGCCTTTTCACTAATAAAACGAGGTTTACATGAAAAAAATGTAAGCTAAGGTAGCTGCGTCCATAAAGACCAGAGCAGAGCCAGAACGTGTCGAGTACGAGTGTCGCGCAGTGGAGAGCGCGTGCGCGACTAACGCTCGGGCCGCTGCGCAGATCCGCGTGGTGAACGCGTTCCGGCAGGGGCTGGACTCGCGCGGCTCGCTGGCCGACGCGGCGCTCGCGGAGGCGCTGCGCAAGCAGACGGCGCTCTCCAAGCGCTTCTCGCACACGTCCAGCGTGGACTACGACGCGCGGGACGCGCGCGACGCGCTGGCGCCGCACGACCTGGACGTGGAGCGCCTGTCCAGCCACAGCCACACCGAGACCGCCGTGTAACGCCGCCGCGACCCCGCCGCGCGCCCCGCGGCGTCATGCCAGCGCCGCGCCCCCGCGCGGACGCTCACTTCGCTGCCATCGCTCTAATGTAAACGTAACGCTACTGTGTATAAAGGCATATTTTTAAAAACGAGGTATCACGTTTCGTATTTGATTTAGAACGTCCGCGGCCGCCCGCCGCCGGCGTGTCAGAGTATAAGTTATTGTTAACTAGTGTGTTTATTCGATTGTTTTGAAAATATTTTATTATAATACGCGTGTTGCCGCGCGTCTGTTGAACAAATAAAAATATTGTCTAATTATTAATTTTAGATTTAAGCGCAAGGACGAGCGAATGGACGTGTGTTTTTTGAAAATAATAATAATGAAAAAAAACATGGAATTTTCGCATAGCATCGTGTCACCTCACACGGAATGAAAGTTTTTGTATTGCTTTTATGGAGGAGTGCGAGTGGCGCCGTGGGAGCGCCGCACCGCGCTTTTGTAAGCGTCGCCCCCACGCGCGCCTCATACCAACAGTAACTAAATTATTCAACTATTAGTTAAGGTGTTTGTTATAAATTTCAATAACTTTTTCTTTTTGGTTTTACGACATTTCCCCCTAAATCTAAGTACCTATACATTTAAGTCATATCTCGAAGCGTAGACGCATCAAATTAATGGTTTCTACACAAGAAACCGTATAGCGTGTTTTTTGTGTACAAACCGAGACGTAGTCCACTTTAAACATCTTCAAAATGTTTAAATAGAAATAAACATTAAATTGTATAGCTGAAGGTATTTATTTGTAATGCTAGTCTCTTATGAAGCAAGTACTTATTATTCTATTATTAAAATGTACTTATTGATTATTGATAAATACTTCAAGTTTATTAAACGAATATAGTCTACGGTGTAACGAATTGATTTCGGAATTTTTCTCTTTGAGCAATAGCGGGGCGCGAGCACCGCACTCTTTGCGGCCGTGTGCGTGCGGCAGGCGTGCACGCACACACTCGAGTGTGCTACTTGTGTGCATGGTGTATACTGTGTATCCCACAGCAAGTACACTCTCCGAACGCAACAAGCAGTGGCCTTATATAAGCGAGCAATTAAGTGACAAGGACATCATTCGTCTCGCTCTCACGTGTGAGTCGCACGCACACTGCCGCAGAGTGCAGCGTTCACGTTGGCAGACATAGGCGACGTAGGATCGCAGCAGTGGCATTTTGAACTTATAAAGTTAAGACATGTACTTAAAGGACTTAGTGACGAGTCGGATGCGACCCGTGCAGGTGCGGCAGACCGCTCGCCGCCCACATGTTTTTAGTAATAAAAATTATAAAAACATAATAAAATAAAATAATAATAAAGTCAAAGATTTAGAGAATCGGCAATGTTCAATTTTGAATAGAACGTTTCATAGTAGCGGTATTGAGAATTGTTACGTTTTATTTTGTGAGCTCCTTAGGCGCATCCCGTAGCGATCCATTCTTCGATCGTCGCGCAAATAGCAACTGATGAGTGGCGCCTATACCAAACAAGATTGTTTAATACAATCTTGTAAGTAATTAAGTATTAGCTTCGAATCAATAAAGCTTTTTTTAAAAACTTAGTTAAAAAATTAAAAACTATTCAAACTTTCACATGTTTAATATTAGTTACGGTTTCAGTGATTAGTGAGGTCATGGTATCGTTTTGTGTATTATATTGCGATGTATTCGTTTATTCGTTACGTATCACGAATTTCCCGATGAAAGACATAATAAATTAGGAGTCTACGACAACGCAGACGCGGCGATCCCGCCGACGCCGAAGCCTGCATAACAATCAGTTGTTTTGACATGACAGTCTGCCACTAACCATTTTAGGTGATAAGTCCCATTGTTGTATTTTTCGTCTCACAATAAATGAAAATCTATTTTATTGTTTTTAAACTTGTTGTTTCATTTTTTCGTACTACCCTCATTTTTTGTATCTATGATTAAATAACTATGGCTAAACCAACATTACTACAAGTACATAACCAAAGTGCAGTGCCTATCATCAGTTCGCCTGCCAAGTCTGACGATAATGGCAAAAACTTCCTAAAATCGAGGAATTTATTGAACAGTGGAATATTATGGTCGGATCTAGAAGAATCAAAGCGATAAGGTTTTTTTATTAATAAAAAAATACAAACAAATTTTTTAGGTTTTAGGCCTTATTACAGACGACTTCAATGCTTCTCGGGTCGCTATTAAGAGGGCTATTTCTATTACTAATATAAATAATTGCAACACACGAATCTTACCTGGACTGGCTGCCCTTTTGAATTAACTGTGCTGTTAATTCCTTTTTTAAGTATGCGCAGATTTTGTAGTTTTTACGAAGTCATAGCACATAGCCGACTATGACCTTAAAACCTGTAATACAACAAAACAGTTCTATGTAATATATGTGTAGAAAGGTACTCGAATGCTTACTATGCAAAACATTTTTTAATCGTGAACTGTGCGGTCAAGTTAAGACTGCTGAATCTTCAAATACGAGAAGACAAATTCAAATCAGTGTATTTGTTATCAAAAATATCATTAGAACAAATCTGTCGGGTTATTATTTTTATTACGTGCGAGCAGCTATGCAGGTCTAGGGAAAGAAACCAGTATCACTGCGACCTAGAAGATCTATTGTGATCGCTGCTATGGCTATAGTTTACGGCTAAGCCCTATGTCTTCAATAAATAGAAGGAGTTGCTTAGCCGTGAGCAATTTCACTTCTTCTGGGCGGAGTAGTTTCCCAGATGAGTGTTACGTTTGCGCATTAAGAGTCCGCAATCAGTTAGGATGTGTAGAGGCGTTTCTTCCGTTATGGAACAGAACCGACACATCCTTGAGTTGCTTAGT